>BMAO01025255.1:0-70934 GCA_019973975.1 Trichonephila clavata
CAACTAGCTACTACAAATGTGGTGGGGGATCTCTGGGATAGCACAATGTAAGGCCCGTCTCTCCTGGGCATCAGTTTGGCACTCCTGTTTTGACTCGCTTTGCTTAATGGGTGCAGTTGTACCCATACTAGATCATTAACTTTATAGTCAGGACTTGGTCTACGTGATTTGTCAGCAGATGTTTTTTGACGATCTTGACTCATCTCAATATTTTCTTTAATTTGTGACATATATCCTTCAAAGCGTTTTAAATAGGGTGTAAATTCAGGTACAAAATTATCGTTATGTATGACAGATCGTAGATCAGTATTTACTTGGTCTAAAGTTCGTAATTCTCTGGCGAAGGTTAGGTATGCTGCCGTGTGATCTGTGGACTCACATTTTGCAGTATTCAATGCGAACCTAATAGCTGGTAGCTTTTCAATCCATAATGTATGGTTGTTACCTACCATCATTGCCAAGCGAGGTTTCAAGTCCCTATTTTTTCTTTCTACTGGATTTGCCTGTGGGTGATATACGGGAATGAGACTTTGATTGATATCCAAGACATAACATAACTGCTGCATTACCGCACTTACATATTGAGTCCCATTGTCACATATTAGTCGACGGGGCACGCCGTACCTTAGGAAGACTTCATTTAGAAGTGTTATAGCACATTCTTTAGCAGTAGCTTGCTTTAATGGAAATAACTCTACCCATTTTGTGGTGTAATCTTCCACTATGAATATCCACTTCATTCCTTCTCTCGTTTCTGGTAAAGGACCAAAAAGATCAATAGCTATGCTCTCGAATCGTTGAGCTGGAACAGGGGTCTGCAGAAGACCAGCAGGTTTCTGGTTTGTGGCTTTATATCTAATGCACTCTGAACAGCTCTTCACATAATCGGCAATAAATTTCCTCATACCAGTCCAATAATATTTTGAAGAAATTCTAGAAAAGGTACCATCAGCTCCATAAGCGGTGGGAGCATCGTGGTGCAATTTTAATATCTTCTCTCTCTCGTGAGTAGGGACAACTAATTGAGCTTCATCGACTTCAACATGAGGTGAGTACCGATATAGTACTCCCTGATTCATCACATACCCTCTCCCAGTCCAATTGGCAAAGTCAACTTACTTGTTGTGGTTTTCAAAGCAATTAATTATCTTTTCTAACTCAGGATCCTTCAATTGTTCTGTTCTTAGTTCATTAGCTGTTCTTGTAGGGAAATCAATAATTATAGTTTTTAATTCACAAATTTCTTCGTCCTTAGACGCTGGCCTAGAAAGCATATCTGCAATAACATTGCATCTTCCGGGAAAATAATCAATCTTCAGATTGTAAGATTGTATTTGAAGTGCCCAACGAGCTAATCTTCCGGTTGGAGATGTTAAGCTCATCAGCCACTTTAATGGTTGGTGGTCGGATGCCACTGTTATTTCTGCACCTTCAATATACCCTCTAAATTTGTTAAGGGCCCAGACTACAGCCAAGGCTTCTCGTTCTGTTGTCGAGTAATTCTTCTCAGCAGAGCTTAAGAGTCTACTGGCATATTCTATTGGCTGTTCATTGGCGGGACTTTCTCCTTGTAGCAGAACTGCACCTAGGGCGTAACTACTTGCATCCGTCCGGATGATAAAAGTTTTTTTAGGGGATCAACTTGCTTCAGTATTGGCGGGGTTATTAAACATTGCTTGAGGGTCTGGAATGCTTGTTGCTCAATTTCCCTCCATTTCCAAGCAGTACTTTTCTTTGTCAAGTTGCTAAGGGGTCTAGCAATATCTGAAAAATTCGGGATGAATTTTCTATACCATGAGCAGGTCTGTAAAAATGACTGTAGCTGCTTTAGATTTCTCGGAGAAGGAATGTTTTGTAACGCTGCAGTTTTATCTTGATCCACCTCTATTCCCTTAGGAGTTATCCATAATCCAAGGTATTTTACACGAGAGCAAACAAACTTACATTTTTCTCTGTTAGCACATAATTTAAATTTTTTAAGTCTGTCGAAGACCCTTCTTAAGTCCTCAATGTGTTGTTCAAACGTTTCAGACAACAGAACGATATCGTATAAATACACCAGAATATTTACATTTGGCAATCCATTACGAAATTGGTCCATAAGACGCTGAAAGGTCGCTGGGGCATTGCGAAGTCCAAAGGGCATTCTTTTGTACCTAAATGTACCAAAAGAGCAAACGAATGCAGTCTTGTCCTGGTCCGCTGGATTAACCTCTACTTGATGATAACCGGATTTTAAGTCAAGGGTAGACATAAAAGCAGAAGATTTTGCATCATGTAAAAGAACATCCATAAGGGGCAGGGGATATTTGTCAGGTATAGTAATCGCATTTAATTTACGATAATCTATGCACAACCTAACAGATCCATTAGACTTGGGCACTAAAACCACTGGAGCTGCGTATGGGGACTCGATTTCTTCTATAATATTATTAGCCAAAAGTTTATCAATTTCTTTCCTTAAGAGTTCTTTTCTGTTTGGAGATAATCTATAAGGTGCAGTTGAAACTGGTGGGTGGTCACTTGTGTTTATAAAGTGTTTCACGAATGGAGTTGGTTCTCCCCGGGTCTGAAAACATCTTTACTTTCATTAAGTAGCACCATCAAATAATTTCTTTCTTCTACATTCAGGGCCTGTCCTTCTTCTTCTCGTAAATGGAGATATTCAATCTCAGTTTCATCAACAGGTTTGATTTGTAATGGAACATCACTAAGAATTGAATTTGCGGGACAGGAACTACTATTTATTTTGGCAGTGCTGTCGTCTACAGGCAAAGGAACATCTTTTGAGAAAGGTATCTTGAAGCTTGGTTTGTTACCAAAATACCAAAGATTATTACGCATGTCCATTACGATTCCCGATGTCCTTAAAAAGTCAACACCTAGAAGGGTGCGGTTACCCTTTGCATTTGGCAAAAAAATTAAATCGATTTGGAAAGTTCGTCCACCTATGGTGATTAGCACTTTAGCTTTTTTAACAAGGGATGTGGATTGCTGACCATCAGCTAAATACATAGAAAGGTGAAACTCTGTGAATTTTTGTCCACGATTCTTTAAAAAGTTAAACATTAATTCTCCCCCAACTGACTGGCTGGCTCCTGTATCAGCACAAACTGTGCCTGTAGCTTCATAAACTTGAATGTCAAGTGGAGCTACTGGGGTGGTAAGACAAGTGCACATCTGTATGGCATTGACACAGAGGCAGTCTCTTTTTTTTGTAAGCATTTTGGACATTTTGATTTAATAAATCCAGGGTTGCCACAACCATAACAAGAAATAGGTGGGTGACAACCAGTGTTAATATTTCGTGCTGGCATGTAGCTAGAGTTAACAGAAGTACTGTTGTGGTTACCGGAAACATTCTTTTCAACTTTGAATAAATTAGGCTTTCTAAACTCCGGATTGCCCGTGTTTCTAGGAAACCGAGGTTTATTTAACTCTGGTGGTTTGGGGAGTTTTGTTAGTTTTTGAGAAGGAAGTTTAACATTTTCATACGAGTCCAGCTTTTCAGCTAACACGACTGGATCATTAAGTTTTTCCCAACTGTCAAGGAAATGATTCTTATACTCGGGACTACATTTCTTTTTAATTTGATCTGCAATGATGAGATCTTTCAACGAGTCAAAAGAGTTGACTTCTAATTCCTTTAGCCAACCTTCAAAGAAGGTTCTGAGCTCAAAAAAGAAATCTTTCCATGTGGAATGATCCTGTTTCTGATGTCTACTTTATAGAACTCTGAAACGGTCAGCTGTCAGTTTGAACCTTTGTAATAAAATATTGCGAATGTGGGCATAATTTTTAAACATCTCTTCTGGTTCTCTTGCAATTAATCTGCCAATATCACTTGGAAGACTCCAATTAAGTGTGATACCCAAAAATCCGCAGGTACATTTAAAAGCTTCATTTGTCTTTCAAACACTGTTAAGAACAATGACATGTCATCTTTATCAGGAATAAATGTGGGTAATACTGTTTTCAGGTCGAGCCTCATGGGGCTAGAATCCATTTGAGGGGCATTACCTAAGGACGGTAGAGGATTGTTTGCTTGTAATTTAAGCTTTTCAAGCTCAAATGCTCTCTGCTCAGCTAGACACTTGTCTTCCCGTTCTATTTTCTGTATGGCTTCATCTTCAAGCGCTTTACGTTCATCAACAATGATATCCAGCATTTCTTTCACAAACTGCTCATTATCCTTAAAGAATGAGCATGATGTGATTTTCTCACGCAAATCGATGATTTTATCATCTGAAGTTACATCAACTCGTAGCTCAATTCCTAAATTATAGAGGTCTATCTTTTTTCCCTTTGAGAGGAAAGCCATATTTATCTCTTAAATAAAACTAAATTCAATTTTTTTATGTATACTGGAAGTTGTAAATTAAGTTAGTTATCCCAATAAGCAATTATTACATATTAGCTACACATTAACAACTGCCTTCCCTGTAGGGAAAAAAAATAATAAGAGAAACATTTCATAACATATAAAAAGATCCCGTGAAAATCTAAATAAATTTCCACAAACTCAGCTGTGTATCAAAATATAAAGTTAATTATGAGACACAATAGCACATTGAAAAACTGTCACTACATGTTATGCTATGCTAAAAGTATATACTTATTACATGAAAAACATTTAAAGGCTAAATATACCACACTGTGAATCTTAATTAGGAATATGAAATTCTCAAAGTACCTAATATATATACACTTTAAATAATGACAATTGTAAATTCTCTTATTTGATTGTGAAAATCCTTATAATGATCATTCATTTATATCCAAAATATACCATAATACCTTCAAACACTTAAAATATGCTTATTATTCTATCAGCAACAACAAAAATAATAAAATAAAAAAAAAATCAATAGAACTCAGTCATAAAGAACTTTTTGCAAACAACCTTGAACTGTCTACTCCCTATTTTATTTATTTGCCTATTCAGCATATCACATTCTCTGGATGAATCATAGTTTAAACTAACACAAGCACAGAAAAAGGAAGTGGATACTCATATACTTTTCTTTTTAATATTTGAACTTTTTTTTTTAAAAAAATTATTCGACTTCGGATAATTATAACCAAGAATTTCATCGTTTACTCAATATAGCAATTGTTTGTAGCAAATTATTATATAGCAATTATTTTAAAACACACATATATTTATGAATATTGTTAAACAAGTTGCTTCTGTTTGAAAGCAGAAATGATCTTTCACAGTTTAAATTTCAAGGTATTTTAAACAGCAGATTGAAATAAGAATAAACAAGAATATTAAATAATTTGAAACAAAATATATATATTAATATTTTAAGAAACATACACAATCACATTCTTCAATATTATTTACAAAAGATTTGTTGCATCTACTCACAGATTTAATTTTTCGTTTTCTTCAACCACACAATCTCTGAAAGAGATTTTTTCTTTAAAAGAACAGATTATATATATATATGTTGCAAGCACCGTTCGCGCATTTAAATGACATAAGATGAATTCACATAAGATATTTTCACTTTTTACTCAACACACTATCGATGATTTTTCCTCTGGCACACACATAACACTTTCACTTTTGGTTTTCCAATAAAATCGTGCACTTTCACATTTAGTGTCAGAGCAAGACACACATAACACTTTCACTTTGGGTTTTCCAATAAAATCATGCACTTTCACATTTAGTGTCAGGGGGACACATACATAACACTTTCACTTTGGGTTTTCCAATAAAATCGTGCACTTTCACATTTAGTGTCAGGGCGACACATACATAACACTTTCACTTTGGGTTTTCCAATAAAATCGTGCACTTTCACATTTAGTGTCAGGGCGACACATACATAACACTTTTACACGTGGTTACTTGTCGAAGGAAAGCAAAATGCCGGTAAAAGAAAACACGTTGGGCAGCCATTGTAATACTCCCATGTTGTGAAATACTAATTAATGCAGCCTTTGATGGTTACAGGAACAAGATATTTTTTTAATGTTCATGAAGTTCCACAACACAAGGAGATACACACACAACAAAATAACATAAGACATCAAAGGAGGGAAAGGCTTTCCCTGACTCCACGTGTATCCATGGCTCGGGGACCATCCGGCGGAACAAAAACTCTGGAAAAAAACGTTCTCCTTTCCCCCAAGAACAAGTAGCGCCACCTGGCTGTCGTTATTTGTCAAGGGAAGGCAGAGTTTAAATGTAACCGTTACAACATATAATAAATTTATAGTAGATGGAGATTCCATATGTTCAAGCATGTATACCTAATGAAATCAGTACAACTATTTATTTTTAGATTTTATTTAAAAATATAAATACAAATAAAAAAATATATGTAAAGTTTCAAATGTATGTTTAGTTATGACATAGACTCTACAAAATCAAATATGCTTATACTTTAAGAAGGCATAGAACTAGAGGCAAAATATTAATAAATGTGTATAAAAAAACGTTTCTAATTTCTTAAAAAAATACAAACTTATTATTAGTTTAAGAAATAATTCATTTTTAACACAATTGAGTTTAGCTTCCTTCCACTCATACTGGATGTAATTTAAAATTAATTGGCAAAAACTTTAAAAAATATTCAGTTATAATTGTTTCTAAAATAGTTGCCAAAATAATGCTAGTAGTGAGGGGATTTTTATGACAATAACGAAAAACATTTAGCAACAGTTTTACTACGTCGTTCAGAATGAGTGATACAAACAAAGTGATAAATCACATAAAATAAACCGTAAAATCCATTAACATTTCATCATCCGAAGAGCAAAATTGTATTAAAATACGTGGCAATAAATAAATGTTAAAATAATAATTCTCTCAAAAAAAATTTGCTAAAACCTTATTAACTATGTTAAACATGAAGGTAAATATATATATATATATGAAATACTTCGAGTATCACAAGTTGGCGAGTGTGAAGGATTCCTTAATTATATCATTATTTATGATAGCTGCTGTTTCTTTGGATGAGATTGATGAGGCAGTCCTGTGATTATTTAAATCTGTTTTATTCCACATCTTGAAACACATAAGCACGTTAAATATAAAGCATGACAAGGACGACGCAATACACAACAGAGAAAAAGAATGTACAATGAGCTGCAGCCGGCTACATGTTTAAGGCAGAGCAATAACAGAAGAGAAAAGAGAGAGAGGGTGTTCTCCAGAAATCTCAGTATTTATAGGCAGCTCAAATCACATGATCTGAGTGGGTGGATAGGTGTAGTTCAAAATACTCTCGTTAGGCGGCTGGATAACTTATTACTAAAACGTGGATCCTGAAGAGATGGACCATTTAGAATAAATTAATGAGGATTGTTACATATATATATATAGCTTTCGTTTTTTTTTCTAGTTAAGTATGAACTATACTGAGAATATTCTATTCTTGACCAAAGTGGTTCCTACATGAAATCATGCACATTTTTATACAATCCTGTCATTGTTCTCTTTGATGTTTGGTACATATATAGATCCACTTCTTTTGTGGGATATCAATTCTATTTTAATTTTTTTTTAAATTCTTAGTAAAGAGTTAAAGATAGTTTTGAATTTTCTGCTTTTGACTCTTTTGGGTTTTTTTTTCTTTTTGCACCGTGCTAAGGAATTTTGGCTTTTATCAGTTGTAGTTATATAAATCTTGGAAATGGGAGTAGAGAGTTTTAGTTAAGCTGTTGAAGTTGAGTTGTAGTTAAGATGAAAAGTAGGATAAAAGACGAAAGCTGGATATTGCTAAAAGAGAGAGAAAAAGAGAAATTTGTGGTAACTTTACACTATAAGGTTACACGAGGGCTATTAGCGATGGTCCTGAGCTGATCCCTTCTCTCCTAACTTCTACATTACACCAACAAAAGAACATTTGAGCCTAGACAGGCTTAATGTGCATTAATCTACACGGCGGTTTTTCAGTGGCACTACGGTGGGCGTTACAGAAGATTATGTGGAAGCGTATGTCTAGTATATACATGCCAGTGGATAGGAAGATGATTAAATCAGATGCTTAAATATATTTGGGATGTAGGAGAAGTTGTTAAGAGCTTTCGTAGTCGAGTATATGAAGGAGTTGTTTTAGGCAGAATCGATTTCTTAGCGTCCAAGTTAAAATCATTATATGTTTAACACTAATTTCCTGGGAGTTCTCCAGAAATCATTGATGACAAGGTTCGCAATGGAATGAATGCAATTCAGATTACTCATCAATATTCTGGAATGCACTGCATTAATATAGGAATTACCAAGAGAAGTACTGCTTTTTTTTGTTTCTAATGAATTAGGGCTATGAGCGAGTAATCATATTGATAAAGAACTCATAATTTAATTTATAAAATGGAGTAGTGTTTTATTGTAATGTGATTCACGCATTGAAAAAATATGTAACTTATAAAAATTAATTATAACAATATTATTTCAAATCCTGCCGAATAAATTTTAAAAAATATGTCCGCATGTTTTTAAGAAAAATTTATAAAAAAAAAAAAATCTGAATTATAACATAAAATATTATAAAAATGTATCAAAATAATCAAACAGATTCAAAATAAAAATAACTTTGAACTTTTTAAAAAAAAACCGTAGTTTAAAAAAATAATTGGAATTTACAATTTGGTTAAGTATACAGTTGTTAAAAGTATAATTGATTCTACTTCTTTAAGAAATCTAAATTGTTGCAAAAACAATATATATGATTAATAAATTGAATAATTTGTGTGTTATTTAGTGATATGAAATGGAAGGTATTCTGCATAAAAATAATGCAAATTGCAAACAAGTAGTTACATAGTTGATTGATAACAATTATTTTTTGTCTGAATTTAAGAAACTAAAGCAAATAAGTGGAGAAGAAATATTTTGCAAACTTTTTATGAAATGTTCATATTTGAATTTATGTAGTAAACTTGATACTACAGAGAATATAATAAGAAAGTAAAATATCTGACGTATTTATTTATTTATTTAGAAAAAGAAATTATAAATAATACGAGATTAAAAATTGTCTTTAATGACCAAAGATCTAATTTGAAATACGAGATAAGCTATTAATAATTCTTAGAAACTCACTAACAGAATTAATTTCTAATTTATTTAATTGATTATAAAAACGGTTTTAATAGTGTAATGTGCATTTGCACGTATTTGAATGTTATAAATTATTTTCAATTATTATTTCTTACTTAAGAATATACTCTTATAAAATTAACATAATTAACATAAAGATACTTTTTAAAACTTTTCAAAAATATCATCTTTTAGAGTTACAAAAAAATGTAATTTTATTGCAAATTTTTATTAAATAATTAAATTTAAAAATTTTAAATTCATATAATTTTATTGATTATGAATATTACAACAAAAGGGTAATTATCTATTTGCATATGATATAAAACGAAAGTTATAAAAATATTATAAAATACTTTTTTCCTTTTTTTTTTTTTTAAAAAAAAGTAAATATTACTTCCAACACATACGAGCAAACACTATATCCTTTTTTAGAGATGTTCGTTTGCTAGACGCAATATAATCTCTTAGATATTTCTAAAAAGTATCAGCTCAAAAATATTCTTTTAAAACTTAAAAATAAATCAATATTCATCTTAAAAAAAAATCGTAAGATAATTAGAAAAATCTTGCTTTCGAAATTTTTGTGGAGATGTAACGTCTGATAGAAAAAGAAAAACATTCATTATTTCCACTGTAAATGATTTTAATCTTTATAATATATAACCTTTTAAAGTAAAAGGAAAAACAAAATGAAAAATAATAATGATGTAGAAGAAAAGCACATAACTTTTTATAATAATCTTTTTCATACTTATACGTACACTGCCTCCCAAATATATGATTGCAATTATTATGAAATACACATGTATGTGTGTATTTTTATTTTGCATTATTATTATATTCAAATGAGATGCAAATATTAGGTAAAGGAACATTTTCTATGTTTTCTTCGCTTGAATACTCCGAAAAATCATTAAAAACGGAGAATTGAGAAATATATGAGAAGAAATAAGAATAAAAAAAGTGGTGCAAATTAATTAAGAGCACAAAGTAAACCATTGGAGTTGATGTTTTTACAAGTTGTTTCACATCAAATATTTAATTCTAAGAAACAGTCTTTATATATATATATATATATATATATAACTATAAAAGTTTCTAGCAAAAGAGAAGATCAAATGAAACTGTATGTTTTTTTACGTAACAAAAATACAATTTTAAATTTTTTGCTTGATTTTTTTCATTTCCAGTTATTGAACTCTTGAAATTCAATAGTAAATATTTCTAAATGTCCTTTATTAATTTCTTAAAACTCTTTCTCAATCCAAACGGATTTTTTTATACATATATGCATATTTTCTTCATCTTCTGAGAAAGCTGCTTTTATTTTAATTTTCTTGCATTATTATTTTCTTCCACGTCTTCTTGAAAGCTGGAAACATTTGAAAATACTTTTTTTTTTCATTTTCAACTTTTACTTTTCTTGTCTGCTTCGGTTTTCTCTTTTTCATTAAATGAAGGAGTGAACATTTTTTTCAACTATTTTCTTTAAAAAAATAATGTGACGTGAAGTTTTATTTCTTTCAAAAAGCTAACGGAAATTTTGACAATGATAGATTAAGTTCTTTAAGTTAAGACACACACAATAAACCTTTATTTTTAAGATCCGAATATCATCAATAATATCAGCACTGAAATTGATAAGGATTGAATAGATATAAATACTATGCTGGAACTCCTGTGTGGAAATTTTATGATAGTATAGGATAGGAGACTTATTATTACTAACTTATTTTATCGTACAAAAATTTAATAGCATGTAGTTTTGCAAAAATTGCAACACGCTAAAATGAAATGGACTGCGTAACACTCATGAAACAAAATATGGAAGTTTGAGTTGCAGTTCGAAGAGATGTCGCTTGTGACCAAGGTTCAACAGTATAATACCCACCTACGGCTGCATCAACAATAATTTCATCCGTTAATAATTAAGAAGTCTTAAGAATATATAAGTTACAATGATCAAGATGAACATAGTCTATCCTCCATTTCGCAATTCAAAATTAGCCACACACACCTTTAACCTGGACTAGTAGATACGTTTGAATCACTGTCCAATGATAAGGATGAATCCTTATATATTGCCTATTCCTCTATTTTAGGCAATTCATTTGAAAATTCACCGGCCTCTTTTCGATGAATATCAGACTACAATGGGTGCATAGTAATTAATTTCAACTGTTTGCACTCCAAGTTAGATATAAAATATATATTATTTTAAGAGTAACATGCAGTTGTGTTCTGTGCAGTATACATTTTTTTGTTAATTATGGAAGGAATTATAAATGTGCATAAAAGCTTCCCATTATACATTTTTTTTAAAAAAAATGATTTTTTTTATTAAAAATATCGCTTTAAATTAAAAGATACAAAGTTAAGGGATGCGTTATCCGGTAAAGCGTTTGAATTGATAATGTTTGGTTGAATTTATTTGCACACAATATGAAATGCAGTGATCCTAAATTTCATTAATTAAACTGTGGCTTATATTTCAAGAACTACGTTGAATCTCTCTCTCAAAACTAATCACAAAGAGATGATAGAAGTTATAATGTTTTTTATATTCATCTAAGCTAAAATAAAAAATATTTTTACACGTTTTTATATACTTATATGTAGTCAAAATTTCTCTACATGATATAGATATATAAATATATATATATATATATCCCTATATATATATATATTTCTCCCTATATATATATATATATATATATATATATATATTTTGGGAGAGTAATGTGCATGTATCTATATTCAGAAATATTGTTCTTAATTACACACTACGCAATAAATTTCTAGTTTCTAATCAATCGGAAAAAATTAAAAATTATAAACATTTTACTAATTACTGTTTAATTCAAAACTACCCAATTAATTTTATTAATAGATATTTAAATAAAGAAATTCTAAATAGTAAGGATTAAATTTCCATAGTTTTAAAAGTTTTATATTATAGATTTATTATTCTTCCTAGATAGTTTTAAATTCCCCCAGTTTCTAGTTTTAGATAAAATTACTTTTTAAAAATTTATTATAACTTTTAAATCATATTAAGAGTCTCTAAGATAATGGTAGTATGTTTACAATTCTTATTTTATTATTTCTATTCTTTTCATACTTTTGCTAAGTGCTATTTTTCAGCCTTTGCTTTGTTTTGAAATTGTATTTGGGTCCAGAATCTGGCAATAACTTGTTTATTGTACTCAGATTAAGCGCGGGCTCTGCATTTCAGTATGCAATTTTTAGGTAAGTTACCTTTTCCTTATAATGGATTTAGATTTCCTATCCATTATTTCCAATTGGTATTTGCTCGGTATTATTAACAGAAAAGGGGGAAGGTTGGCTGACCAAAAAACATGTTCCACCCCACTTTTATACGGAGAAATTTTTTTTAAGAGGAATTTTTTTGTATACTAGCTGTCCTAAGTCAGCAATGTTGATAATACTGTAGCATTCATTCTTTTATATTTTACTCTGTTATTTCAATTTTTTCATATCTCCTTTTAAATTCTTTTGTCTGGTTATCTTGCAATTGCAATTCATTTAAGTATTAATCATGTTAATTCATCTCTCTCTTGTAGAGAAATTTTGATTATATATATATAGTCAATAAGCAAAGCGTAGAGCAAAGAAAATCACTAAAATTATACCTAAATCTATTCAATATATTATTTCTAATTACTGACACAAAAGCTTATATTTTTGTCAGCATTCAGCAATAAAAAAATATTTTCCTTTACCACTAAATTCGTTTCTTTATTAAAATTGTAATGGGTTATATTCTCGTTTCTTAGTAATCCTCTAGGAAAATTTTATATATATATATATAACTGTTATGTGATTATAAAATCCCTTTTCCGTGGAGGAACCGTGATTTATTCTAATGTGAGTTGATATTTGAAGTTAAGTGAAGAGAGAGAGAGGTAGTCGATCGTCGCTAGGCTGATACTGAAGTTAGAGTGTTAAGGTTTTAATAATTGAAGCTATCGGAGCATAAGTAAGGAGATCTTACGGACCACGAAACATGATATCAGGACGAGTGACATTGCGTCGGGTGAGTGAGTGAATATTAACGTCACACTGTCCAGCTATACTCGAGGGTTTTTGGTGGAAATCCTCGTAATTTTGCTCCATGGTCCAGTGAAGAGGACGGCACCTGAGCTGGCACCCCTCTTTTTACTACTACACCACCGGGGGACGTTTGAGCTCTCAACAGATTAAACGTGCATTGCGCCCCTACACGGCGGGTCTTCAGTGGCACTAGGCTCGAACTCATGACCTGCCTATGCCACGATTCTGTTACTTTGGCCACTAGGCTACGCTATCCACAGCATTGCTTCGGATCTGACCGTCAAAAGATGAGTGATCGAATTTATTGTTATAGTTATTTAAGCTAGGAAATAATAAACTAATATCTCCCTTCATGAAAACAACATTTGATAGTAATTTGAAAGTCAAATAAAGGTGTTCAACTTATTACAATGTGTTTTGATTCTGTGCATCCACAAATTCACTAGTGACCGAAGAGTCGTGATTAAGTGATCATTTTTTTCCAGTTTCACTGAAATCAAAAACCAGTCACTTACATGTAGGATGTTTATAATTTTAGGTATCTAACATACACTGATGTCTCAAATTATAATTTCTAATGTTATATGATATTTTAATGTAAGCTTCATTAAGACGAACTTATTGAGAAATAAATTCATTTTAAGAGAGATGACTGATTAACCCTCTAAGTGGTTGAGGCTCTAATTAAAACTCATTCAAAAGCAGTCTACTTTTTCAAAGCTGGCGGAAGCGAAATGGTTCCTGTTTACTTTTGCGAACTGCTTCGAAAATGCACCACAGTTTTATGCCTTCCCCCCTTTAAGATACGGGAGGTCTACAAGCGCTTTTGTAGGGGACGATTTTATTGCTTTTTCGGTTTCTGTGTTGTTGGAAAGGGGAGATTTCTCATTCATAGCTGTTGCCTTGGGAGAAAATTGTGTGATGAACGTTGGATCCACATCACGGCAAACAGAAACCATCCAATTTGTTGAATCTTAGTAACAAGCAAATAAAGGATAAAAAATAAAGATTTAAAGAAATGGCGAGTTAAAAGTTGAATATTTTAATAAGCAAAAGAAAATTAATTTTTTTCTCCTATTACTTTTTAAAACTTAAAAAAAATAAAAAACATTTTGATTTTGGTATTACGATTTGATCAAGACAGAAGTAATCTGAAATCATTGTTGAATATCAGACTAAGAAAACGCAAACCGCAAGAAAACGCATATTGTACAGACAATTATAAAAAAAAAAATATTCTTAAGGCTATTCCTATAAATTTAGTTTCCCATCATATTTTTAGCATATAAGTAAAAATAATTTTAAAAATAAAATAATATTTGTTACAAGTGCTACAATTTGCCTTTATTTTCTAGTTTTAAATATATATTTGGATCATTGAGAATTCGACAAAATAACACTTGTTTATTGGTCATTTGATTCATCATGATGTAAGCGTTTTCATATGCATTGTAGCGGTGTCTCTTTAAGGCAGTAACAGACTCCGAACAGGGGTGATCACTTTTGTCTAGTGGTCATGTTACCCGACTTCGGATTCATAGGTTGCGGGTTCTATCCTCTTCATTGGTGATCCGGTTGTGATATGAACACGCAACCAGACCCACTTGACGCAACAACCAAAGTGGTCAGACGAGCTTGTGCAATACCTACAATTAACAACATCAACTCAAACACTCACCAAAACAAAAAATCATTCTCCTATCCACCGACTCACTATTAGGGGAGTACTGCAGCGGTGTCTTCTTAAGCCAGTAATAGCCTCCGGACAGGGGAGATCACTTTTGTCTAGTGGCAATTTTACCCGGCTTCTGATCATAGGGTAGCCTTGTGGTCAAAGTAACGGACTCGTGGCTGGCTTGTCATTTCGAGCCCAGTACCACTGAAGACCCGCCATGTAGGTGAGCGATGCACATTAAAATTGTCGAGAGCTCAAACGTCCTCCCTTTGGTGTGGTGTGGTAGTTAGGCAAGGGGTTGCCAGCTCAGGTGTCATCCTCATCACTTGAC
Organism: Trichonephila clavata; assembly: GCA_019973975.1. Taxonomy (NCBI): domain Eukaryota; kingdom Metazoa; phylum Arthropoda; class Arachnida; order Araneae; family Nephilidae; genus Trichonephila; species Trichonephila clavata. Next base: position 15,148 of record BMAO01025255.1, read on the forward strand.
CAGGGTTCAAAATTACGAGGTCCATCGCCAAAAGCCCTCGTGTATATATCTGAACAGTACGACGTTAATATTCACTCACTTACTCTCTATGATCTATAGGTTGCAGGTTTTATCCTCTTCAGTATCTTTAAGTAAGATATATATACCATTTTATTTATAACGGTTTTAAGGAACTTCCTATTATATTTGATAGGATTTTTTATTCAGTGTTAAGCAGAACAATGAGGGGAAGTCTTGCTATCGTTAAACTGGTTAAACTCCAATTTCACGTTAGTTGAAAAGCTGTCCTTAGTTCGGAAATGTTTATAATAATCTCTGTAGCATCCATCTTCTTAACTTTCCAAAATTTCAATTATATTTTCATCTTTAGTATTAAAGTCATTTCAATCTCCTGAGTAGAGTTTACTAAAACTTAATACACATACATATATATTTATGTATGCATTCATGTATATACTTCTTCAGCAACCCTACAGCCCGTCACAGGCCAAAGTTGTCTACGAGAACCTCCTTCATCTCTGGCTCTATTTAAAGCGATAGATTGCCAACGGTTCTCCCAGATCCCAAAGATCTCTCTCATGCATATACACTATAATATTAACTATCTTTAAATGAAGCTTTCATGCAGTTAAGTTTGAAAAAGAAGCCCTTCAAACTTTAAATGTACTCCAAAACTTTCCCTGGGCTAATCGTTAATAAATTTAGAACTGTATTTGCCGTTTTACTGGCATCAAATGATGCTCGTGTTAGTCCCCGGTAATCCTCCTATCATCCTCTCTTAGCTATTCAATGCAGTTATGATGTAATAGAAATAGCTAATTGCATCTACAAGGAGAGACTTTTATGTCAAACAGCATTTTAAAGTAGACGTAGATGCTAGTTAAAATTAAGTGCGTAAGAAAGAGTTATGGAAAAAGCGATTCTTATTTATTATTAAACGTACACGACTGAAAATTTTCGTTCATAAATATAATTATGTTTACCAAAACAGGATTAAGTATAAATTTATAATATTTTCCATCAGTATATAACAGCAGAATTTTATCAAGTTAAACTTTAAGCTATTTTCGTTAATTTTCAGTATTTTCTTGTAGATAAGTGTAGGAAATTAATTATTTATATTAAAAATATAAATGAATGACAAAAAATATTGTTAAGTAAATTAAACAAAGAGCTTGTTTTTTTTAAAATTTGAATATTGATCTTGATAGTTTATTTACGTCGCACTCGCATGGCCTCTTAATTCTTTGACCCGGTCAAGTGAAGTGATGGCAACTGACCTGGTATCCTATTCTCCAAATTTCTGCTCCCCGGTAACGTGAAAATTTGAGCCTCCACAGATTTAAATTGTTTCAGCCCCTCATATGGTAGGCCTTTAGTGGCTCGACATTGTCGAACGTGAGTACGCGACCCTAGCCACTTGGCTACCATGACCTTGCGAATGACCATAACAAGCTATATATATCAATCATGCATCATCATGCAAATTTATATTTATGATGTACAATTGCGAGACTTAATTATACTGTTGAAACTTTCTGATTGAAATAAAATAGACTGGCATCAAACACACAAAGAAAATTGCAATAATTAAGTCAGCATGTGGTGACGTGGACCGCTAGAAAAATACGGAAGGCATATGGATTGCACGAAATAAGGTCTATGTGTTGGCGTACGCATCTGTGTGTGTGTGTGTGTGTTATCTATTCGCCTTAAATTTGTTTCAGCTGAGGTGTAATTAAAATTACATTATTCATTAGTTTATCATGTGGTTGTATTAAAACAAAAGTTACATAAGTGAAAACAATAGGGAAGTTGTAATGTGCAAACAAAATTTTACATTAAACATTTTCAACGTAATGAAAACACCTAAATCGTTTATCCATCAATAATAGAACGTCCGGCATTTCGATTGCCTTTAAATGCCCACCGGTGTCGTTTCGACCTGCGATATAAAATTTTTAAAATAATTGTAATAACTAAATAACTGTAGAACTTGTGTTCACACACAGTAGGGTTTATTTTTAAGACTTTTTAACATTATTTCATGTAATTATCATATATATGATCCTTTATATCATAAAAAACTGACTCTGACATTATGTTTTGCGCAGCTTGTTGGACCACTGCTTTGTTGCAAAACATTTCGAGTTGCAAATCTGCTCGGAACGTTACAATTAAGCGGCATCCATTTTGGGCCCTTCTTAATGGCATATAAATCAGAATTTACAGGAGACTTATCAATTCCATCTTCACTTTCTTTAGATGCTTCGCATTCACTTTCCCTCAATCTTATGTCTTCATCGGAATCTAAATTAAAACAAGACAGCTCACCACTATTCGATTCATTCTCATAAAGCACTCATAACAAATTAGCAATTTCATCAGGGCTTCAACCTTTTCTTTAAGTCATCGTTTCAGGGTGTCTTCTCTGCACAAGATCTAAAAATAGGATGGACATTTTTTTATGAGCAGATAAGCAAATGCTATGTAACAAAACACTTAGACATAAGAATTGTAACTGACTCATTTCCGCTGTGAACCCAATAGCACTGCATTTAAGGTAGAATAAATTTGCAAATTGATATGACAAAAAACAATGACATTATAATGATAAATTGCATTGGTGTCGAAACGACACCAACGGACGTTCTAGGTATATTAAGTTGTAAAATCTCTTCTAATTAACTTAGGACCACAAAACATTTTCTGTGTAATCACCATGGAAAATTAAAAGTCACGAATAATTTTAAAATTCCCTGCAAAAATGTGGAAAGGAAAACAAACTAAACAAACTTTGGTGTCCAATTGATATCGAAGGACGTTCTAGTGTTAAGCTACAATTGATGTTACACCCAATTATAAATAATGCGAATACCGATAATTTTTTTAAAAATGAATCAAATATCTAAAGCCATTCGTGGTAACGATTTCATTCTTTTATACATGAAATTGACGGATTCTTACCAAATCTGATCTTAACTATATTCTATAGGTTTCAATATATCTTACTAAGATCGTAACCTAAAAGAAAATAGTGAAAAATAATATAAAAAGACATACTAAAATCCCAACAATATACACTTCTAGCCACACAAAATGCAACATCAAAAAGTACCAGAGATATCACAGCAAAATTTATTTAGCAGATAACATATTGTACAAACGATTAAAATTACGTGTGGATGATGACAAATCAGTAGTTAGTGTAGTCGCCATTGTTGGCAATAAACGCAGCAACACGCCTCAGCATAGTATCTAAGAAGCTTTGGGTGTATTCTTGGGGTACAGCAGTTTATGCGGCTTCCACATATTGCCAAATATGATCTGGTGTAGCAGCGGGTGGTGTATCCCGGGCTAGTCATTGTACAAGTATATGAACCACCCGTTTCCGATTGATGATAGATTGGGAGAACAAGCAGGCCAAGGGAGCAATTTAATCTGTGGGATAAAAAAAACCTTTGAACATTGTGTGCCACGTGTGGTCAGGCATTCTTTTGTTGGAATATGCCTGATGGCAAGTGCTGCATGTATAGGACCACGGGCTCTAACACTTCAGAGATGTAGCGCTGGCTTTTCAGTGTACTGACAATGCGTACTAAAGGGGTGCGTCAGTGGTATCCAATACCACCTGAAACCATGATACCGGGTGTAGGACCAGTGCGTAGAAGCACAACCGCAGCAGTTCAGGAGCCCTTCACCACGGTGTCTCCAAACTCTAATCCGACCATTGTAATGTTGCAGGCACAAGCGGGATTAGTCAGTAAACACAATGTCGTTCCATTCCTTTGTTTATGTCCACCGCTCACCACATCGTAAACACCTGTGGTTTCCAGTCAAGGGTTAACGAGCAATGGACAACTTGTGGACTTTCCACTCTGTTGCAAACGGCGTCGAATGGTTCGGGCGGACACTAAATGATGCGTAACAGACTGAATTTATTGTGCTATAGTTTGTAATGTGGCTGCGCGATCCATCACTGCTTTGCGCCCAATCCACCTACCATCGTGGACAGTGGTGCAACGCGGTGGGTATGATCAGCCCCGACGGTCCATCGTTTCCTCCAACATCCGGCGATGATAGATTCTCATCACAGTTTCTTGGTTTCGTTCAACACATTGACCGATTTCTTCAAAAGATAATCCACAATCCCTTAGGCTATTATGCTTCCTCGGTCGAATTCAGAAACTTAGTCAAAAGATGCTCGATGTCTTCCTCGAGGCATAGGTAAAGAACTTACAAAAAAAGCACGAATAAACAATTGCCTAACTTCAAATTGTCAATCTGTTATTCCCTTATATAATTTTTGCAGGTGGCACATGTGAGAAAAACGATCTGAGAGAGAAAAAAAACTAATTATAAACTATACCTTTACTTGAGATGTTCAAACTTCTCACCTTCAGCTGCAATGCACATTTGGATCCTTGATTGAATGTCACATTTGGCTCTTTGGAGCATGGAGCTTGGCACGTTGTCTCAATCGGCTGTAATGCATCCTTTAAGGTCCTGCAATGTTTGTGGAAGGGTCGCTTACACCTGCTGCTTTAAGTATTCCCACAGAAAAAAGGTCCAGTGGAGTTAGATGAGAAGAGCGTGGAGGCTAGTCTTCGACACCTTCATTCCCAATTATTTAGTTCCAAAATTCTTTGACGAATTACTGTTTTACTGGACATGTCTTATGAGCAGGCGCACCGTCATGTTGAACAAATAATTGGAATGGTGATGTCTAGGTTTGGTTTCTAAGTTCGTTTGATCTGATTGCCATAGATTTATTTCTGTTAGGTTACCTGATAAAGCAGGTGTATACGACTCATCTGTAAACATTGCAGGACCTTAAAGGATGCATTACGGCCACTTGCGCCAAGGTGTCACGCTCTGTGACCCAATGTGTGCAGTGTGACTTTCAAATGAGGATCCAAATGTGCAAGGGAGTTGAAGGTGAAATGTTTGAACAACTGAAATAAAGGTATATTGTTATAATTAGCCGTTTTCTTTTTCAGGTCCTTTTTCTTCTATCACAATGTAAGAAATCATGAAAAAACAAATGCGTGGCTTATCCGTTCTATTCTTTGCATTAATGTCCACAAGGTATATTTTTGTACTAAATCGATGATGCTCTATAACTTTGCACAACACCTTTTCCCCGTATCTCGTTCCGTTTTCGAAACAGGAATACAGTTTTCCCCAAGTGGTGTTGAGAAGTGCTTTTATTTAGTAGCGCAGGGCTTCTTTAATATACCTAGACGCTGATTTTATGTATATGGGAGCAGCCGTTCCGGAGTTAAGAGGGTGGCAAGGGAATTCAGTGGGCATACTGTATAAATATATATATATATATATATTCAATACATATGTTTTATTGAGTACTTGGTCTACTAAATTTTATAGATTTTCATTCGCGTTTCATAATTTTTTATGTTTTGCATGTGTGATGGGTGTGTGTGAGTTACCTTTCATTTAATTTCATAAAACGCTGGTAAAACACAAAGGGATTTGAAGCTTTAACTAAATAAATTATAATTTAAAAAAATTAAAGAACAAGCTTTTATACTGAATCGAACTAAAAAGTAAAAAAAATAATTCTTAATATAAGAATAAAATGATGAACGAGAAAATTAATGTCATTGGGGTAAAAGCGTGGGGTGTTCTATAAATATATCAATTGTTATAGTTTCTAACTTCTTTCAATTCCGAAATTGCACCCCACGCTTTTACCCCAATGACATTAATTTTCTCGTTCATCATTTTATTCTTATATTAAGAATTATTTTTTTACTTTTTAGTTCGATTCAGTATAAAAGCGTGTTCTTTAGTTTTTTTTTTAAATTATAATTTATTTTTCATTTTTTAGTTCGATCTAAAATAAAAGCGTGTTTTTTAATTTTTTAAACTGTCATTTTTTCATTGTTGAATTTATCCTTGAGTTTGATATTTGGAGCCATAATTACGTGGCTGCTGGAATAAGTCTTGCTCTTCAATGGATTTTAATTAAAGGGTCTGAAGTGTATTTATTCTCTCTGTTTACGGGGCCTCGGGTGAATCCCGTATCGTTATATTAGATTTTATCTCAAAAGAACAGGTCAAACAAATAAAATGTGTGGTAAGATGAAAAAAAAAGTTCGAATTAAAAAAATAATTAATGTACCACATGTTTTTATAACGGACTAAAAAGTATAAAATTCCTCCTTTTCGGTTTTTTTTATCCCCTTCTTTTTTCACATTTTCATGCATTGTCATCCACTTCTGAGATATGGTCCAAATTTCAAGTCTTTAGCTTATCGGAAAGTCACACAGTTTAAAATCAATTACAAAATTCCACCCGGAAAGACATTAAAGAAAGCGAGTTAATAAAAACATGGTAATATTAAGTGTCAATCGTATTCTCACTTTTTAAACGTATTGCTATAATGTTAATTCGTATCATCACGTCTAAACGTATTGCTTTATAAAGATAAATATTTAGCAGTAAGAACATAAAATATTTTTTTCACATCACGAGCCTATTTTTTTTATTTTCATTTTCAGACAAATGTTTATATTACAGTTAGAAATTGATAGCTCACATCCACTCTCCACTTTCTCACATATAGAACACTTTTTTTTTGTTTTATTTTTATATACCACAAGTGTATTAATTAAAAACACTCGCTGTAGGGTTACACCTTTTTCTTTTAGTCGTCGCTAAATCTGGAATTAGTCACCAAATCTGGAAATGTTATATCGAATTAGTCGCCAAATCTGAAATTGGTATATCGAATTAATCGCCAAATCTGAAAATTGTATGTGCAATAAGTTGCCAAATCTGGAAGTGATATATTTAATTGTCGCCAAATCTGATTATCGTGATTCCTGACGATCCTGATGAGGACAATGGAACAAAATTATGAAATTATTGTATTGTCATCGGGCCTTGACAAGTGTGCAAAATTTCGAATTAATCTGACCTTTTTAAGTGAGTGAAAATCGAGTTCCAAGATTCCGTTACACGCAAGTGAAACTTGTAAAAGCGTGTTAATAAGGCATCTAATCACCTTCCACACCTATTGCACAATATAGGAAACAATTCTTACACAAGGGATTTTTATTTATTTTTTGTTTTTTGTATTCATTAAAATTTTTCTCTTCACTTCTTTTACCGTTTTAAGATGTGAGGGTCAGGGACTCTTCTTGAGATTTTAAGGTTACTATCTCCACAAATGCATCATTAATTTTGGTTACGTATATTTCTGTACAATTAAGAAAAAATTTTAAAGTACAGAAAGGGAGAGTTTTTTCAACATTTCACTGTAATTATGTGGCTATTTTTATTTCAAACTCAGAAAATGTTTTTTCAACAATTATTGTAATGATCTTTTATTCTATCCCAAATATTTATTTCCTAGAGATATATTTTTTTATTCTCAAATAACCTTCATTTATATATAAAGCGACCACATGTCTTCTATAAATATATTCCTGAAGAATAGAAACTATAAATTGGATGAAATATAATTGCTGACAAATATACTGAAAAAGAATAAAAAAAACAACTTGATTTAAAAAACGTTTTCTTCTAACAATGAATTCAAATCATTATTGAAACGGCGAATTTTTAATGACTGCCATAGTTAGATTGGTATTTTAATATATTATGTTATTTAAAGCAAAATAATAACTATGAATACGCGAATGTCTTTTTATAACTATTATAAAATTAAAGTAACAAACCAACAATTGCTATTCCACATATATTTATAATGAATATATTTGCAGAAACTTGTTTTGTAGATAATTCTCAGTAAGAATTGCAAGAGAGAACATTTTAGTATTATGTTTAATTCATTTATTTCAAAATATTGTTAAATGTAAAACAAGACAAAGAAGTTTCAATAAAATCTTTATAACAACCACCAGATTTCTTTCGTATCTCGAAATATATATATATATATAATTATCTGAATAGAAACAAGGAATATAAACTTTTTCTATTCATACAAGAAACAAAACATGTATTAGACCCATTTGCAATAATACAGTAAGTTCCTATTCAAGGCGTAATATTGTCTATTTTGATGTACTTCAAATTTCGTTATTCGAAAACATACATTTTTATAATATTAACATTTTTTAGATGATACATTTTTGTGATATAAAATATTCATTGGCTTAATATAAATATTAAAGTATTTGATATTATTCAGATAAATATTTTTTTCCCAAGAATTATCCGAAGGATTTTTAAACATATAGAAATTCATTAACATGATTTTGAAAAAAAGAGATTTCAGTTTCTTTTTTTTATAACAGTATCAAAATATAATCATCTGAATTAGTGTTAAAAATATTTCAAAAGTAAGTAAATAATTAAATGTTTGTTTAATGAAAAAGTATTCTGATACTATTATTTTTATGCTTTTTCCTATTTTGTTTCTATAAACTCAACTCAGTGACGCAACAACTCATGAGGACCAAGACCTACTGTACCCATCTCAGTTTTCTTGACCTTGGACACTCAGGTGCATGAACAGATGTTCCGGTGAGCTGAATAGTCTGACGTGAAACTGCCGTGTTTAGTTTCCAAGCAAACTTAGTACTCATTTATCGACCTACTGCAGAGATGAAAGGCTGAATCCATCTTGCCCAGCCCCGGATTTGAACCTCGGACGTGTAGTGTGGAAGCATAATACACTACCACGCAGACACTGGATTTCATTCTGATTCCGTACAATTCTGAAAAGAATGATATTCTGTTAAATTACGTTTGTTAAAATAAATATTTACGAGGAAAAGAACATTGCCATCGCATTTACAAAAGTTATTATACTGTGAAATAATCGTAATAAAATTTTAACAAGACAATATTATTCTATATCAAGTAAGTAGTCATGCTTGCAAGTTCATGGCTGTTTATTTTTAATTCGCACCGTGTGTTCATGTCCCGATTTCACTATTGACTATCAGTAGTAATAATATTGGCTTATGTACGTTAATTGAAACTGAGCTGCAAAATCCTAAAATAGTGTAGAACACAGTGCTTCTCAAACTTTCAATTTTTGAGACCCAATATTCAATCATAATTTTCATCGTGCCCCCCCCCCTCCCTCCCAACTTCCATACAAGAGCAATGTATTGAATCCAATGATACTGTACTTTGATGCTAAAACTACAATACAACTTTAACTCTTTAAGTGCCACCGGCGTATATAAACGCTTCGCTCAGACAAAGCGTTCATTGTCCCGGGCGCATATACACGGCGTTCCGAATTACGATCTTTTACGTGCACTGCTTTTCATAAAACAATTCCGAAGGCTGTGGAATGCAATAAAAAGACCTTGACAATGTGTGTGTGGTGACATGTTCGGGAGCTAATCGCGTAACGTTTAATCGTCAGTTGAGAGATTAATTATAAAGCGCACAAATTATCCAAATAAGTGTTAATTTGTGTATATAATTTTATATATGACAAGCCCCTTGGGTCACTGGTAATTATTAAACTTGTTTTTAACTTAGTATTGTTAAATTAATTACAAAATACATTATGTGGTACTGATACATTGAAAAGTGTAGTATATCAGTGTAAATGTGTACTTAATATTTTTTATTATGTCAGGATGGGTTTTGTTTGTTTACTACCAGTAAATTAATAATTTTTAAAATCATCTTTTGTTTTGGACTTTTCAATATGCTCGTGCTCCCCACGTAGAGTTATCACCCCCTAGGGGGTGCGCTCTACTGTTTGAGAAAAGCTTGTGTTATATACATCTTAAATAATTTTAAGTAGGCTTTAAAACTATTCGGCGGCAAAAGACGCAGTCTACCGATATCAAATTAGTGAACCTAAAACTTATAAATCAAAGCAATTTTTGCTTGCAAACTATTTAAATGCATAAACTACAGCATTTTATTACAAAATAAAGTTGCTTCGTCAAAAAATCCCAGAATAAGCTGGAAATCAAAATAAAATATCTGCTGTTAAATCAACAAATCTAAAATTCTGAAATTAGAAATTTGTAAAAACTATTTTTTCAAATAAAAAGGCGTAATTTTATCAGAATGAGCAAAATAATGGATAACTACATCACAATAAATATAGAAAATTATAATAAAAATAAATGAAGTATAAAAAGTTCCGTATTTCGAGATAGACGTGATGTCATATGACATCACATCGAGAGAGAGAGCTATGGGAAATCACTAAAACATTGCATTTTAAATAAATCTAAGAAGAATTTTGAAAAAATATATTCGAGGTGCAAACCATCATGATTCATATTTTAATCATTTAAAATTTTACGCGTCTTATTCGTTCTGTTTTTGTGCTACAGCTCAAACACATAAGTTATTAATTTTTAAGAATAGATAATAATACTTAATACTCGTGAAAATGCAAACGTTGCCTAATCAAAAGGTGTCACTAAATGTAATATTTATTTCCTTAACTTGATTGAAAATGATTGTTCACTATTTCCTACATATCACAACATTTAGTTACCTAACTTTCATACAAACTTTTCTTTAAGTAAAAAAAAAGGGTTGTTAGAAAAAAAATCAATAAAAATAAATTTTGCTTTTTTTGACATATTCTTACGGCTCATTGGAAACATCATTGAAGATCTCTGAAAATTTTTGGAGTTATATGATCAATCGTGTGGATTTTTGTATAATTTACATAAAAACAAATAAATAAATATTCAAATTTATTTACGACTTATGAAATCAAATCATATAAGTACTTATGTAATAATGCTTCAAGTTATATCTACGAAAATTTCTATTGATTAAACTCTTAAAATAAGTATCTGGTAACCAAATACATATCTTCGTTTCATTCCTACGTGTGATTTCATACAAAATTAGGTAAAATACCAGAGTTCCAAATACAGGAAACTGTACCCTAGCTCTCTAAATGATATAAATTCAAAGTATTGGGGCATGGCGACATCAATAGAGAAAAAGAAGAAGAAAAAAAAAGAAAACGTGTTTCTCTCTCTCTTTCCCTGTACCACAAGTATTGAGTGTTAGATTACGATCGCAAAGGAATCTGTGAGAAATTGAGCCCTGTATAATGCTTCAGAAACATGCAGCGGTGTTCAATTTCAATTTAAAGAGGGAGATCCCCATTTAAAGTTTGCTCCTCGCTTTCCTGCGTAAAGAAAAACGCATCCATTTTTCTCCGCTGTCACTTTGATACAAAAAAATTACAAAAGAAAAATGTCATCCCTTATCCGATCGCCTCTACGCTATCAAATTGTATTTTTGTGATGATACTTCAAAAGAAATCTCCCCATCACACTAAACTCAATTCCGATGCATTTCACTTCGAAATGATATTTTGCATAAAACTCGGTTGACAGAATATCGTGAAAAAATATAAGCTGGAGATACGTATCTTTCAAAGGATCGTAAACTGTTTGTTTTTATCGCAACAGCATGTCTTCTTCTGGCACAATGCTTCTATGTAATGTTGTTGCAAAGCGGGATGGATGTTGATAGTTCCATAATGGGCACAAAAGGGGTTACCAATTATTTGAAAAGCCGTTTCGTGACTTTGCTTTCCCGGCAAAGGAGCCTTTATAGAGATATAGTTCTCTTTAGAGAAACATAAATGGTAGTTTGTTCTTGACTACCTATTCTCAAGCCCCATTGCCCCTTCCGCATATCTTAGAACATGTTTTTCAGACACAAAATGGATTAAAGATTCAACATTGTCCTTGTAAATATGTTTTGGAAAACTTTGTTTACGAAATATTTTATCACTGCTTTCCACATAAAATGAAAAAAAAAATCTCAAATGTAAGAAAAAAATAAATAAATAAAAGTTTACTTTGTTGAACTAAATTGAAAAATGATTTCACAATTGGTGACGTTTTGTTAATGGTTTAATACTTGTTTCTCATTCTGACTAAAAGATTTTGATTTTTCTGACAGTTTCAGACAACTTGAGATTTAAACTGAAACTTCTTCAAACACAAAACTCCACACTTGTTGGGAAAGATGTTTTGAGTAAAAAGTTGTTGACAGAGCATAGCAGGAAAATAACAACCACAAGGTTATGCAAAAATATATTTTCAAATAATCATAAATTGTTCATTTTTATCGCAATAACATATTTCTCTCGGTACAAAGAATCAATGCAATGTTTTAACAAATTGGATTCATGTAGATACTTGCGTAATGTGAATCCAGAATAACTTACCAGAGTTATTCAAAAAGTCTTTGAAAGTGTGGTTGTGTTTTTAACCCTTACAAGGATAGCTTATATGTTATAAAAGAGTAAATATGTGTGTTTTGTGCTTCGCCTTGCATTCAATGCTTTATTGCTCCTTAAGTCTGCTTGCTCTAGAACATGTTTTCACGATACAGAGCAGATATAACAATGTATTTAAGTAGTTTCATATTCTTAGAAACTGTGTTTACGTACTATTGCGTTGTTAAACGGGAAGGGTTCGGATAAAATATAAGAAAAATATTGGTTACATATAAGAAAAATACTAGTTTCTGATAAGAAAAATAAATTTCTTCCTATGGCTTAAAATTCTTGTTAATTTTATTTTAGCTATATTTTTAATTTTGTTTTCTTATGCTTTTATTTTATAAGCTGTGATAGAATAATATATAGTCCATCATTAAATAAACAATTCAGATGTCTTTGATGATCTTCATTTTCACAAATGAATAGATCATATTTTATATTTGAAACCATTTTTTTCATTTCAGTAAGCCACTTAAGTTTCAGTAGTTACACGAGAGCTAAATTTACATTTAAGTAACTAATGTTATGCAAAAAAAATCAGCTTACATGTTTCAACTATAGTTGTGGTTACTCAAGTGGTATTTGTATTCAAATTAAATTAATCAATCATTAATTATATCATCGTAAATATCCTGTGCGCAAGGTCAAGTTCAAAATGCATTAATATATTTTTAATAAACAGGTTTATTGCTAAACATATAAGATTATAATTATACTTCGTTACAGTGAAAATTCCTGAAATAAAAATAACGCCATGTATCTATATATTTGGATACAAAAATTACTTATATATAATTCCCTAATAAACCTTAGAAATATTTTAATTCAGAATTGTATCGCATAAACATAGACGTAATCTGTTAGGAAAATATTTTATTCAGAAGTGTTTGATAAATATATTTAAATATGATTAAGTTTTTTTTTAAATAAGCAATACACTGAAAGTTATCTAAAACACTAAATTTGCTAAAATACGGAAAAAAAATTGTACAGTGTTTAAGTGGCTAATGTAAATACACTTAGAAAACAAATTTCAGGAGTAATATCAAATTTTAAAAGGTTTGTTTAAACACAATTTTAAAAATAAAAAATTATATGTGGGCTTCATTTACATCAAGTGAAGCAATAAGAAAGGGCGTGGGTTACGTCTAGACAGTGCCAAAAAATCCATAGAAATCCCACTTATATTTCCCTTGAAAGTATCATTAATCATTTAAACATTTCCAACAGCTTTAATCTTGAATAAAATACGGGATTTATGCAATGGAAAATATGATACCTGAAAATTATTTGCTAACATGTATTTTGTAAATTTATACAACCCTACTTTTTCAGCAACAATTATAGTGGACTGAATTATTAGATTAAATAAAGTTTTTTTTATATTATACGATGGTGCTTGGTATTATAAAAAAACATGAATAAAAACCCATTTTTATTCATGTCACATATTTGAAAAGATCAGATAAAAATAAAAGGAAAGGAAACAGACAAAATTCACAAGTTTGTCAATACGCGGATTTACTTTACATTTTCAAATACATTCGTTAAAGTTATATTTTTTGCTAAATTTCCTGATTCCTAATTAATTTTTTTGCATTCTTGAAGAAAAATCATAAAATTGAAAGGTATTTGTAAGAAGCGTGTTTATTAAAAAATTTTGTACAACTCAATATTCTGGAAACATTTATACACGAAAATAAATATCATAGGATTGTCTATATAATGATAAAATATGGTATTTCGGTGATTGCAATACTTGGAACTCAAATAATTCTACAAATAACTATAGTTATCACTAGTTTATTAGCTTTCTTTCTAAATTAAACTACTTAAAATTACAAGACTCCTGTACATTACATATAAATTTTTTTAAAAATCTCACAAGTGCGCATAGATTTTGTGCGTGTATTTTTAGTGCATGAAACAAATGCACATCTAATGAGTGTTATTCTCCTCATCATGTACAATATTATATGCTTACATTTAAAATTAACATATATTTAGCCTTCGTCTGATTTTATTCTGAGATAATGTTGATATTTTAAGGAAATTAATATGTCCCTGGGTTAAAATAATCCAAAAAAATACACGAACGTTTTTCAGTACAATCGGGGGTACGACTAATCAGCGCAATAAAGTAAAATTGAGGTTACAAATTTTATTAATAGATAGTACATCCTCTTTTTATATTTATATAGATATCATATTGGATATAAGGCAGTTGACGAGCCCCTGTGGCAGTCGATCCCACTCTTCCAGAACGGATTTTTCCGGTGCTTAATGGTTCTAGGAGAGGGAAGGCGAATTGCTGTTGCCTTCCTAAGGGCCTGTATCAAATACGCTCTATAAGCTTTAGGTCTGACGATCTGGCTGACCAATCCATAAGGCGAATGTCTCACTTTCCAAAAATGTAATGGGCAGATATATCCTATGCGAACAATAGGGTGGATGGATTTTTTTCCCTCAGAATTTCGAAACTTACTCATGAGAAAAAGATGTTCTCTGGTATAAAGATAAAAGAAAAATTAAGTAAAAAAGCAATTTTTATGTTTGGTACTGCCACAAGGAGAAAGAAGTTAAGTTATTGCTTTCTACTAGTAAAAATAAGAATGTTTTGTTAAAGAAAAACAGGTTTTTAAGTACTTTTTAACATGTATTGCGATGAGAGGGCACCTACTAAATGTTTCTAAGAAAAAAACATCGGGGATATTTAATAGCTTCTTTAGCATTAATTTTTTTAAAAAACCTATACCGTCGAATAATAGCAAATGATAAAGTGGAAGTCAGAGAAAATATTGGGTTGGATTGATCCAACAGTGCAGGGAGAGAGAGCTGGGGTTATGAAATAATGCAATGCACATTTTACTATGCACTACTCTGTACTCGCTTATCAATAAGCATACTTTTTGGTTATTTATAGTTTATTAAAATAATTTATTTTGAGTCTAACATTACCTAAACAAATTTAGATTTTTTTTTACCAACTTTTCAAAAATTCAACCCTTTTGTGACCGTATTAAATTTTGAAACTATTTTTTATATTCTTCTTCACCTAACTAATAGGACATCTCTTTTCCGTATAGGTAGGATCCGAATTATATATAATAAAATATATATATTTTTTTCTCCATATAATCGTGATCGGACAAGCAGTTTGACTGAAACCTTGAAAAAGAAGACAAATAGGTATAAGATTTCATCTCTATACCTCATAACAGATTCAGAGCTTGTGTCAAGCTCATAGATATCTGTGTCCAACATGATGACTATCAAACTTCCTTTACAATATCGCTTATTTTTCGGGTGTGTGCAAGGGTTAGTAAAATTACTTCTACCCTAGATATATATTTTTTCGAAAGAAAAGGAAAAATAGTCTCCTACGAAAAATATTCATTCAGTTTTAGTCTATTCACAAGAGAATTAATTTATGTTAAAAACTATTTTATCAACAGTCAGCTGGGTGACAATATTGGTTTGGCACTGGCCATGTGCTCCCAAGTTTGCGAGTTCCACTCCGGCCCAAGTCAGTGGATTTTATTGTTACAAAAAATTGACAGTATACATTTCGTATGTTTATGTGACATGTAAAAGTTCCCAAGATTGTCTGTTTGGCTTGGGTGCTTTTGGCAAAACTTGTTCTGTGTTTTACATTGTAAAAGATCAGGTGCCTCCTTCTGAGGAGGAAACTGGGCTTCAAAATTAGTTGTGGTGATTGGTATACCACCTATATGGTGCCGCAATGAAAAAATTACCAGATCTCAGAGAATAAACTAGGTTTTTAATGGTAAAATACCAATCCGCATTAGAAATAAAAATTTAACAAAATATATTTTCTGAAATTTCCAACTTTAGATATTTGAAGAAAAAGCTTCAGTTTTTTTAATTTAATAGTTTAGCTGATTAATTTATGCACAAAAAAGTAAAATTATGCAAATCTCAAATAAATAATTCGTAAAGCTAAAAACTATACCGTCTGAGGTCATTGAGCTCTTAGTGAAAACCTCATAACTTCACCAACATTTTTTGGTGATATTCCTCACTTTAAAAGTGACCCAGTTGGAAAGATTCTCTTCTTCCGTTTGCAGATAAAAATTTCACTATACTTTAACTCCAAAATGAGTTATCTTTAGTGTTTTCAGTATTTGCATAAACCTAGAGAAATGAATTGGGGTCCCTTGAAAAAGTATACAGAATAAAAAGATCAGATCAAACACACCTATCTAGAAAACGTAGTAGCTATAATTAAAATGAAACCTCTCAAATAAGTTTTTATATTTATCAATACAAGTTTCGGGCAATCAATCAATTTTTCATACATAGCTCTCTTTTTTTATCAAATATACGTAAGCAAAAACTTTTATTTTAGAATAAAAGAAATCTTAGATTTAACGGTCTTGAAATAACTCATTTATCTTTAAAATATCACCAAAAAAATTATTTTAATATCAATTTTCTCACTTTTCATTTTATTATTCTTTAACGAGGACGGTCATTAGTTGCAAACAAGGTATGTTTAAAAAAAACTATATTACGGTTTTAAAAATGTGTTTAATTTAATCTTCACACTAAATCCCCTTTGAAGGTTGGCTTATTAATGTTATGCGTCACTGCGTCCTTCACCTGTCTATCGCTTTCAGGAAAAACTCTGTGACTTCATCAGTTTCATTGATATAAAAGATTTCACAACAACAACAAGAAAAAAAAACGAAAATATAATGAGAGGTTTCACAAAGTTAGCATCTGTTAATGAGCTCATTACATCTTTTCGTTTTTCTTGCTTTTGAAGATGTGACTAAATGAAAGCTGAATAAATGGTAAAATAATTTTATCACTGTCGTTGCATTGTGATCATTAAAAAAAGTTCATGAGGAAAAATTGCCCAATAAGATTTCTACAGAATTCTGATACTTGATATAAACATTTTCTTATAAACATCTTGATTTAACATATCTTCTTTTATCTAAGGGACATATAATGCACGAGAAAAAGATTATTATACATACGAAGTGGCCAAGTGGTCATGGTCACGAACCCATAGACGGCGTTGTACAATCGTGGGTTAGAGTCCAGGTACGACCGAAGACAGCTGCTCCACATCACACGTGTCAGGGTTTAAAGTGGGAAAGTTTGAAGATGGGGTGAAAGCTCGGATGTCATCTTCATCCCTTTTCCGGGGTTCAAAATAACAATATTTGTTCATCAATAACACTTACGAAGCTTCAAAGTGTGTGTGAAGTTAATAAAAATCAAATCAAATTCAAAATCAAATAAATATTCTTAGACATATTTTGCTCACATACTTTCAAGTTCCCCCTGAAAGCATGTGCCTGTGCGACGGATCTATACGCGGCTCTACTAATCCCTTCACGACTCTCTTAGGAAAATATTTATTCAACCAACTTTCACCGAGTAAGGAAGCGTGATTATGTTAATGAAATATATTATATAAATTCTGTTTTCGCGAGTTTGTGAGTTGGTACTTTGGAGTTGGCAAGTTGGAGTTGGCAAGTGGGAGTTGACAAGTAGGAGTTAACATAAAGTCTCGAGTCAGTTGTTAGTTGAAGATTGAAAGAGAGTGGAATTAGTTAGAGGTCTTGGAGTTGTCCAGGAAAAAATTACAGAGCGTGGATCCAACGACATTGATCGAGCCGAGAGAGATCACCCGCAAGTTTCCAGTGTAGGATCCGATGCATAAAAAGTACAGGTATTGTGAGCTTGATTAAGTAGAAGTTAACTTATTAGTGTACGACGTAGTTATATTTGAGCGTATTTAAGCTGTCTTAGATTCAGTTGAGGGTCTGTAGTAGTATCCCCGTGTAATAGAATCTCACCTCTGTGCTCTACTATATAATCATCTACCTTAATTAGATTTGTTTTGGGTCTGATTGATATTTGGAATTAATAAATTAAATAGATTGAAATCATATCTGTGGATCATTCACACCCGGCTAGAGGTGTGTTTCTCCAACACCTCTAGCTGGGTTTACAGGTAGACAAGGTGGTTCAGATGTAAGCAGGAACCGACCGCTATCACAAAGTAAATAAAAATCAAATAAAATTCAAAAGCAAAACATTATTCTTAGAATTTCTTTTATAAATCGCTTAAGTATTTTGTTCCCACTGTAAGCAAGTGTCTGTAGTTTTCCGAATGGTAGTGGTTGGTTGGAATTGAAGAGTCGCGAGTTCGCGTCCTGGTGTCACTTAAGAACTACCTTTGAGAGAAGCTGATGCATGTTAAATCTGTTGAGGTTCGAAATCCTGTTGTTGATTGCGTGTGGAAGCTTGAAAAGAGGAGTATCATCTCATATGTTGTCCTCCTTACTTGACTTTGGTTATCAGTTAAGTGATCCATCACCAGCACCTTTTGTTATGCTTCGTGTTGCCACTTAAATGAACAATGAACGTATGTATGTCTGATTATATATACGATATTTGTGCGTTAAAAAAGCCTTTTTTAATAATGGAAAATCAAAAAATAAAGATATAGAAGAAAGAATCAATTTGCACATTCAGGCTTAGTGCTGAATAGCAGAGTTAAACTGATTTTATGTCACATTGACTCCTTCATAAAATAAAATAAAAATATATGTTTAAAAATATGAAAAGCGATACCAAAACTTGTGTAAAAAGAAATATAAACGAGAAAAATATCTAATACAAAGAGTAAGCACCAAAAATAAACATTTAACGCTTATCAAGTATCAAGAATGCAAGCTTGGGACTTAAAACTAAGGGTAAACAAAAATATGGCTGAAAGAATAAGTTGAATACTCGTATTTTAACTTTATGTTGTGGGAACACAGAAGCAACACGTGGATTTTTTTTTGTCGCAGACCTAGTAATTTGAAACCACAAATTAAATGACAAGCACGGCACTTGAATTGACACTTCCTCCCCACATTACAGTGAAAACTTTGATCCGTGAAACATTTGTCGTGTATTTCTATACGACGGAACTTAAGTGACAACAGGATTCATGATTTAACAGAAATGACTCAGTCACAAATCTGTTACGAAGCAACTATCACAGCCGCTAGAAAAAGCAGGACTTAGTAATAAAAATAAGTAAGCGACTTAGTTTGTTTTATTAAAGGAAAACAAATGTATATGTTAACACTAGAACGTCTGTTGGTGTCAATTAGACACCGGAGCATGTTTACTTTGTTCTCCTTTCCGCATTTTTCCAGGGAATTTCAAAAAATTTTCGCGACTTTTAATCATTTTTCTGGTGATTACACAGAAAGAATTATGTTGTCTTAAATTAATTAAGAGTGATTTTACAACTAAATATACCTAAAACGTCCACTCGTGTCGTTCCGACACCGAGGCAATTTATCATTACAAATAACTTCCATTCAACAAAATATAGTTCTGTTAGTAGCTACCATTAGTAAACCCAACTTCCCAAAGCCTTATCGCACATTTATTTGATCTTGAATGCAGTGTTATGGGTCCACAGTGGAAATGAATCAATTATACTAAAATTGCTATGTCTAAGTGTTTCGTTCCATAGTATTTGCTTATCTACTCATTAAAAAAATATATAATTTGATTTTTGAACTTAGTGCAGAACAGACACTTTGAAACGATGGCTCGTAAAAAAGGGTCTACGCTTTGATGAAATTGCTAATTTGTTGTGACCGCTTTCTGAGAATGAATCGGATGGTGTTAGCTGTCTTGCTCTAATTTAGAAACCGATTAAGACATAAGAATGAGTGAAAGTGACTGCGAAGAATCTTAAGAAAGTCAGATGTAATTAATAATATTCCAGTAAATTCTGATATATATGTTGCTAAGGATGGCATAGATTGAATACTGCATAATAGTAATATTCCTTGCAGATTTGCGACTCGAAATGCCTTGCAACAAAGCAGTGGTCCAACAAGTTTCGTGAAACATAATATCAAAGTCAGTTTTTTTACTATATAAAGGGTCATAATATATGATAATTACATGAAATAATATTAAAAAATCCTAAAACTATAAACCCAAGGGAACAGTAGTACTACAATTATTTAGTAAAAACAATTATTTTATATCGCTGTGTTGATATGATACCGGTGGACGTTTAAGGGTAATCGAAATTCCCAGACATTCTAGTGTCAAAAGGTCAAAACTTTTGTGATAATTTAAATAATTGCAACAATTTTAATATCATATGTGATACAGGATATGAAAAATTATAAAACGTTATTAATATGACGTCAGTTTATTTCTTAGTAAGTAAAAAAATCTATGAAATAGTGGTATGTTCATCCACATTCATAACAAAAGCTTTCTTTAAATTAGAAAACCATGTCTGTAGATTTAAAATAACATATTTACTATTACTTTCTTCACATAATTCTCAAATAAACTCATGTTAAACCTATTGTTGTGTGATGGAACTATATACGAAGCCAATTATATAAAAATGTAAATTCACTTCACATGTTCAATAACTCATAATTTAATACATCCATCTAACGCAAATACACAGATATGGATGTATAAATTATTCAATGAATTAAAAATCCATTGTTGGAAACATTTACAACATTTCCTCCCAACACAACTGCGAAAAAGATTAGAACAAGGCGATTACTTCCGCGACTGTTATATATCCCAATAAGCTCCAACATTTTAACGGAAATAAGCCATCGCATCATTTTTCCGAAGTTATTGTTGAATAAAACAGAATCTGAAATGTCCCCCGCTTATGCCTTTCCAGCAGCGTACGGTATTTCATATTATCAGATTACAAAATTTCTGCAACTATTTATCTGATTTGATGACATCCTTTGCATTTGCGTATGAATATTTCGAAGATTTAGAAGACAAATCCCTGTTTCTGAGTAGATATTTCAATTAGAATAAAGGTTTTAATGTAGGCTATTCGGGCATGTAATATACAGTTAGAGAGTGTTTCAAAAAGGATGCGAATATTTGATTAACTTTAGGAAATAAATAGGATTTATTCCTATCTTAATACATTTGCTTGATTTCTTAATGTCAATTGTATTGAATTTCATTGAGATCTTCCATTAAATAATTTTATGAATAGATTACCTTAAATAAAAGTCAAATGCTTAAAGCCTTTCCTGTGTGCAATGAATGGTTATTTGAAAAACTATTGGAGTATTTGGTTCACGCTATGCAGTTAAATTGTAATTTTGGGTTTAATTTATGGAGATTGGATGATTAATGTATTTGTAGTTTTATATATATAAGAGATGCATTTAATTTAAATAAAGTATTTTTGCTTTTACTAAATAAGCGAGTTTAATTAACGCTTAAATGTTTTAAAATATTTTTTTCTTCTCCATACAACATTTTAATTTTCCCACTATTTTACATATTACCAATTAAGTAATTTGCTATAATTTATTTCGACAAGTTAAGACTTTTGGTTATTCAAAATGAAAATTGGAAATGCTGGCTGTATCCTCATACACAAAATGAAACTTTTAAAGATATTTTATTCAGTTTATATGTTTATGAATGGAAATGTGAAAAGTGAAAAATGAAAAATATAGAAATATCGAATGTTAGTATAGGAATTGGACAATACTAGTTTATAAGATATTTCCATTTTATGTAAATATTATAAATGTATCAAAATGGCTGCAAAGAATGTTTTCATCTCTCGATTTTTTTTTAAAATTTAAAATTGAGAAAATTGAATTAGGCAAATCAGTTTCTGAAGAAATGTTTAAAATTTTGATAAAAATACTTTTTATGAAATCTATAAACTGCGAATGTATCTCGTATCAATAATATTTTACATAGAAGAAAATATATTTTATATCAATAATATGAAACATCTTATGTAAATTTTTAAAAACGAATATCACGATATATTCCCTTAATTATTTTACTAGCAGTCTTATTTAAGTTGAAATATATAATTGATAAGGCATTTCATCTGTTTTAGAAAACCTTATTTGTTTTTATATCTTCATCATATTTATGATGTTCGTGCAAACATTTATATAAGTTTGTTTTCCAATCACACAAAAGGTGACGTAAGCAAATAATAGTAAAATAATTAAATTTGTATAACAGCATGCCCTAGAATACATTTGGAATCGTGAAAAAAATTGTATCCATTAATGCATTTAATTTGAATAAATTCATCTTTTTGTACAATTAACTAAATATTTTTAAATAAAGATTTGATAGCAAAGCTCAAGGAGTTAATTAATATAGTTTATAAGGGATTTCATATGTAATTTAAATCTTTTTTTTTCTTCTCTTTAGATACATCATTGTTTTTATTAGAAAAGCTGAAGATTACAAATAAATTCATATTTTCGAATAAATCTGAATGTTTCGTATAACTTTATAATTAGATTTTCTTTAAAAAGATCTTTAGAGTGACTAGGCGTACTTACTTATTAAAAGACCGCCAAATATAACATTAACAAAATAAAGATAAATAAAATCAACATTTGTATTTTATTTAATGAAATGTGGACTATAAATCAATTAAATGTGTGTGTGTGTGTTCTATTTTCTTTAAAATTTAAAAATACCTGGCATATAATCTGTCACTTCAGTTTTCAATCAAAACAAATTATAATTACCTACGAACAAATTATATTACACTTCAAATAAATAATTCAAAAATATTATGAAATATTTGAAAATCAGTATTATTACGATGACTATTTTATGTCAATGCTTGAAATTAATTTATGACCTTTGCCAAATAATAACTAGATGATAAATTTCAGATAAAGTTTCTCTCTGCCTTACGCTATACAGTATATGTATGTAGCAATGTATTTTCGAAAGTGTTCTAGTGATAAATTGCAGAAAGGAGACACGCACTCAGCGGTTATTTATCACGAAGGCCTCCTTATTATTTAGCTCTTTCCTTTCCAACTATGAGTTATTGAAAGAATGTCTGGAAAATTTCAGGATGAAAAGACGTATAGGTGTGTCTTTAGTTCTATTCATATCGTAAAACATAACAAAGAAGGAATGATAAACCGTGTAAAAAAATCTTTTTGTTACAGAAAAAAAAACAATTCAGTTTGGTTCAAAAGCCAACTTATTATTTAAAATCAAGTTCCATATACTAGTAACAAATATGAATATAAATTTAATTGTTGCAGAAAAATATTCCTTCTTAATTTGAGCATGTATATTTCTGTAATGCTTGTTGCCTGTTATTATTTGATACACAAAATTTCATTTAAGTAAATTAATACACTTGTATAGTCAGTAGCGCACACATTAGTTTTTCTAGGCGGGGAGACGAAGTCTAAAGCCTACCATTATCATCGTATCATACCCCAAGACATCGCCAAACATTCCTTTAATTTTGTCATTTTTCGGAAACAAAACAAAAAAAAAGTAAAAAATAAATTATTCATTAAATAACTAATATTAATTGATAAAATAAATTATTATTTACAAATACTTATATTAAATATTACGAACTATATAATACGTAAGATAGCAATAAATCCTAAAAAACAAAGGATAATGGAGATGGTCCAGTCCCTTGTGGGCACCACTGTGTATAGTACAAAATCTATGTAAATGAGAAAGATATCAGGACTTATTTTATGAAGCTGATAAGATTTAGTTCACTTTTTTTAATCAACTAAATTTCGTGAATATAAAAACAAATAATTTCTTTTGAGGCAGTGCTTCTCAAACTTTCAATATTTGTGGCCCAGATTTCTATCAGAATTTATACAATATCAATGTACTGAATTCAATAATAATGTATTCAGACGCTAAAGCACAACCTTAATTACAAACCGTACAAATTATCAAGGCAAGCCTTAATTTTTTGTATTTTTGTCTTTTAAGTAATAAATATTTTATGTAATGTACATTTAAGTAATAGGATAAAATTTTTTTAATTGGAACAGGATTGATTCGAAATTGGAAATTTCAATTAATGTACAACGTCTATCTTATTTTTTATGTCAAAATCTGTTTTGTTTTGCTTGCTATTAGTAAATTGATATATATTTTTTAATAATACTTTATTTTCGACTTTTCGATATGCTCGCACCCCCTACACAAGGTTATCAAGCCCCCTAGGGGGATGCACTTCATAGTTTGAGAAACGCTGTTTTGAGGTATGAAAGAAAGAGGGAGATCTGCACATTTCTTTGGAATTTCATAAAAATACACTCTCATTTTATGCATTGACACATAAATAGGAAATAACAAAAAATCTGAAGCTTTTTTTTTAAAGTTAAGTTAAAGTTTTTGGCAGTATAGTTATTTTTCTCAATTAATTATTATAAGTGTACTGGTAATTAATTTTAACGTTTCAATAATCAAAAATTAGAACCACTTATAATAATGGTTTTACTTTGAAAATGGCAGTATGCATAAGGTAAAGCAAAGAAAAAATATTAATACTAATCTCTTTTTATGATCAAACGAGATTGATTAACAAAAAAGTCTGTTAACACCAAATATATCACAAATAAATCATTAAGAATGCAATTGGAGGTTTAGGTATTTTTTGTAAATTAAAGTTATCTAAGCTAGTAGAATTATTTTGTTACAAATTTTCTGTCACGTGGTTTTCGTTCGTTTAAACTTTTCTTAACCCTTCGTTACATAGGTAGGAAAACGTTACATACTTACACGGTGGTGTATATCGTTCGTCAGTTTTTTTCATAGTTTTAAATTAAGCTTTTATTGCATTTTTTTCAATAAATAAATTACTGAAATTGTATATGTATAGAAAGCAATACAATATAAAAACAAACATATTTGAGTTGGATCTTTTTTTTTAATTTATAAAACAGCAAATTTTTGTAAATTACTGAAAACTTATGGAATTAAAAAGCATTAGCTAAAGCGGTAAGCGGTTTTCTTATAACTCGGATCAATTATGCTCATTACTTTCGTGGTTCTAACTAATCACGCAAGTATGATGTATTTCATATGATTTTTACATGTGTACTTTTTACAGTGCAAAAAATTAATACATTATTGTTGTTTTTTAAGGCAACAAGCTCTACATCTGCCTTTTTTTCCCTCGACGGTATTTCAGATGAACAGTGGAATAATTGAATAGCGGCTAGATTGGAAAACAGGTGTTCGTTATATAATTTTCTTTGCATTATGCAAGGGTTTTTTCAAGATCGCGAGCACTCTGTGCTCCGCTTGTACATGTAAGGTTTAATACAGCTCTAATATACTTCATAATCTCTAACAACAGTCAAAAGACAATGTCGAGACTCTCGAGCTAGGTTATTACTTTCAAGACGCATGACCATAGAAATTTTGATAACCTACTTAAATTTCAATCTGGGGCATCGTACTAACGTCCTTGTTTGGAATTTCAATCTATTGCCATTCATTTGTGATTTCATGACTCCAATATGTCCACTTTTCCAGTATTTCACAAGTTGGACACATTGGTATTAAAACGAATAATAAATCAATGTACACCCACCCACACACGCACAAACACACGCACAAACACACACACACAACACACGCACACGCACACACACACACACGCACGCACACGCACACACACACACGCACACACACACACGCACGCACACGCACACACACACACACACTCACACACACACACACACATATATATATATATATATATTATAAAAAGATTACTCTTTAAAATTAATTAAAATAAGCATGGCAGATCTATAAATTATTTTTAATTAAAAAAACTTCAATATGAATGCATATTGTCCCATTTTAAAAACTTATCAAATGAATTTATGTAAATTCAAAGGTTTTTGTCTACAGAATGTAAGAAATGATGGAGCTGTCACATATAGATAAGCTTCAATGCACTTGTGTTAGGGAAATCATACATACACTTAAAGAACTGTATTGTTGTTATTAAGTTTGTGATGGTGAATATAACTTTATAAAATTTAGCTGATGAAACTGTAAAAAGAGCATTTGGAATCGCAATGAGAGCACAATCTGCAAAATGCAAATGACGATGATTCTGCAAATTTAACAAGTTACTAAAAGATGAGAGTAAATTTTCATTAGTTGCAACACACTTTTTGCTTTCTTTATTCTCTAATATATCATGTTTTTTGTATTTTCAAATAAAAAAAACTTAATATAAAACTAATTAATGGACATAAGGCACGAAATTGCTTGAGAAAAAAGCTCTGTATCTTGTTTTACGAAAAGAAATGTATGCACTAAATTATAGTAGCCTAGAAAACATGTGGTAAAGAATCCTGACCGTGTATGAGTGCAATTTAATGATGTTATTCAAAAGAAGCATCAAAGATCTTCACATTCACATAAGTGAAAAAAATGATTTTCAAGCAAATTTTTTTCCTTGTAAAATTCTAATTTATTTCTTATTTTTATTTTAGATAATAATTATTTATATAATATTATCATTAATGCATTTTCTAATACTCAACTTGATATGAAATAAAAATGTTTTTTAAATGTACGATAATAATATTACTGCAATATATAAATGTACTTTTCAATACCATGTGTTGACTCTCTTCCAAATTTTAATTCATGATTGATATACATTGTAATTAAAATACATAAAATTATTAGTTTGACCAAAAAGGAAGGACCTTTACCAAAGCAAAAATGTCAAAGAAGGAAAATGTTTCGAAACTCTGATATGAACAAAAATGTTTGAAAACAATAGGAAAGCGCTTAGAAAAATATTATAATTCAACATCTAAATATATTATAACACAATTCAATTTAATTTCAATTTACGAGTACTGTAAAGCAATACTTTGACTATCTGCGAAGCACTTTGTAATTTTGAACCATGGTCAAGTGACGAGGACGGCATTTGAACTGGTACACCTTCTCTAAATTTCCCCGACGCCTGAAAGGAGGACTTAGAGTTTCGACATAATTATTGTATGACGATGGCCAATTGGGTATATGGCAACATTATAACACAAAGTAACATATTCGTGTATTTTAGGAAATAAAAAAAACGAACAAATATTAAATTATTCACTTAACTACATGCAACAAAATAAAAAAAAAATATAAATTATAAAAGATAAAAATCAACAATTAAGGAAGAAACAAATAGCAAATGAATAAAAAGAAACAAGGTTTGACACGTGAATGTAATTTGGTTTTCCCTCTGACCTTAGATCTTTTCTGGTCACTTGTCCAAACTCGCAAAAGATGACGCCCTAATCATCACCCAGAGAAACACCAAATATAAATCAACAATGTTTGTTGGAGCTCTAGCTTTTTTTCTTCGGTTATTTTCTGAATCATTAGGAAGGTTCTCAGCTCTCCTACCGACTTTTTTGATAGCCTACCGTCTCCTGGGCATCGAGTGATCGTGGGCGAAAGTTACAGCAGGCTACACTTCCTCAGCTCCAAGGCCGGACAAGCTCTTCCCCCGGGGAGCACTAAATCCATTTTGAGCACAGCATACCATAGCTTCCTCTTCATCAATTGAATTACAATAAGATGAGAAAGTCGAGAGCGAAATAAATCTTATATTTTCCCCACCACTTATTTCGACACCGGTAGCCCTCCAGCCCTTGTTATGGAAGCAATTTGTAAGATACCATTCCAGTGAGTAGCTTTAATGATCTTCTACTGAATACACCTTGGATCTTTAGGATAATTTTAGATACTCTAAATCTGACGAATATCTATTCATTAGAGAAAGATCAACAGTTTTGACCTGATTGATAATTACTCAGTATTTAAGTGTCAAGTATTTAAAACAGTTGAATAAGTACTGATTTATAAAGTGTTCGAAACTTTAATCTACTTAATAAATAACCATTACATAAATCTGTGCGATTAACTTGATGAAAATATATTTCCTTTAGCAAAACCCCTTGAAAATGGCACACGTGAATTAAACATATTACACTTAGGATTTGTGTTAAAACTTGAATGATAAGAACAAATATGTTAAGACCATATGAGTTCTTAACTGTACTTATAATATTTTAAAGTAATTATTATTTATAGGCATCGTCTTATTTGTTAGCTTATAATGATATTTAATTACACTAATTTATCAGAATATATAATAAATAAAATATAAAGGAATGCATACCTGTGATTGAAAATTTTTTTCAAATTAAATGGGAATATGGAATTAGATAATAACAATGGAATGAGCAATTCACATTCGAATGATACTTACTTAGAAGTACTGGAACTAACTGTAAAGAATATAACAAAAGTTTAGTAAAATCTTAACTTAATGTTTAATAATGATTTTCATAGTGATTATTGCTTATGAAATTATTATTCAAATACGCATTATGGACGAACATTTTACATAAGCTAGTGCTTATACATTGATTTTTGGGCATGAAAACCAAACTTTATCATATAAAATATATATTTAAAAAAGAAAAAAAAGACTTACACTTAAACTAATCACGAGATCTCCGGGTCTACTAGTTCCACATATATGGAATTCAGCAGATCGGTTTTATATGTTATTGACAAAGAACGGGTTTCGTGAATTATTATAATGAATGAATATGCACTTCTCAAAACAATTAGAAGATATTGTGAGTTTGGTGTGGAAAACAATATATATAATCAACAACTACGGAATCTATGGAAATTTCTGCGGGGATATGGGTTTCTAAGAGCCCTAAATCCCGTATCTGGAAAAATGTCTATTTGAGAACGACGAAGTTGAATTTTCATGCTTGAAAAGTACTGTGTGGCTATTGGACGAGCGACGGCGGGCCAAGAGAAAGGGCTTCTAGGCAAGGGACTTGGTTTCTGAGATTTTTGAAGTTTAGAATCTAGTGAAGAGAAAATATTTCTATTGGTTATGGGAAAGTGAGGGTAATGGCTCAAAATGGCTGCCCAGGGGGGTGAGGAGGCTAGAGTGACGTAATGTTCAGTAGGGGTTAAAATTTAAGAAGGCGAAAAAAAGCAATCGGCTGGTTTTAGAAGAGGCCACCCTCCTTCGAATTGACCGCGCTTGGTGGTAGTGCTGCAGTTTTGAACCGAAGTGCAGGTAATCGACAACTTTTTAAAAAATAATGAAACAGAAGATTTTAAAATGGGAATTTATAGCTTTTACAAAGTTGGGAATACGCTAATTTTGTCTGAAATATAGAAAGCCACGCACTTTAGATAAAGTCTGAGAAGTGACCTGCGGCATTCCTTCCGTATAGATTTAAAAAAAATTAATACGCATTGATAGTTTTTTTATATAAATAACATGTCTTAGTTATATGAATCGACTTAATTGGAGGCCGGATGGGCTTTGAGGCAAATCAAAACGCAATTCGTTATGACTGAAGCATTGGGAGTGTTTTAAAGTGTGAATATGTCATCAATGTTTGTAAACTGGAAATTTCGGTCAGGACTAAGCGGCATACCTACAACAACATACAATGAGGATCTGTTTTGAAAACCCTTACTATGATCAGAAACCACACCACGACTTCTTCAGCGTAAAACCTGACAATAGCCGGATTTTCATTTGGAGAAGGCCTGGTACTCGGTATAACCCTGGATTTATGCAGGAAAGTGATGGTCCGGGCCAGTATTTCTATCAATAGCTAGACCGACTTGTACATTGTTAGGAATAGTACAGCAACGGCTTAGCTATACAAGGATAAGATCGTCAGACCATCACATCATTGTGGTCCTTACTCTTCAGTAATGGAGAAGAATTTATAATGGATGATAACGCCAAGCCACACCATTCTCATCCAGTGGGCAGTTTCTTTTTTGACTACGGAATCCTTCAAATGGATTGGTCGGCATATTTCTCAGTTATGAACCCTATGGAACATGTTTGGGGCAGTCTAAAGAAAAGTCTGTTAGTCCCCTTAGCCTTTCTTACCTTACTTCAATTAAGCTATTGGAAAGCTTTTTTTCTACAGGAGTGGGAGAGAATATCCCAGTACGTAATTGATAACTTTACTGATTCCATACCTTGTAGGTGTTCATTGCTTTCGGTTAGAAGAAATCAAACGTCTAGCTGAAACCTATTTGTATCCAAGAAATCACATTGTTTTCCGTTTGTATTACATACAAAAATTGTCCATTTTTTGTTTATTGACAGATATAATCACAAAAATTTAATTATTCACTGGCCTTTGCTTCTTGTTTTTTGTCATATATCTAGGTACACCTTTCATCATTTACCAGTCTTCGAAAAATTTCCTCATCCGCAGTTTTTATGTCCAAAATCACAATAAACTCTAACTATTTTGAGAATTGTATAAATATTTAATGTAATTTTTTATCAGTTTATATGCATTGATTTGCATTTATTTTTACATATTTATTGTTATCAGTAACTTCTTCAAACAACTATGATAAAGTATACATGTTTTTAATATTTTTTATAATAATTTAGTGTTAACTAATATTTTATAGCTCGAGCGAATTCACCTAAAATATAATTAAATATTATACATTTTTCAATATTGTAAGCTTTATAATGTTTATAGATGGGATTAAAATTTATTATGTGGTGGAAATATAATCCTAATAAATGGCAAGTAAAATATAAATTATGGCATACAACATTTAATTTAAACAAAGGGGAAAGACTTTATATTTAAACAAGTTTTCAGCGTAAAATATCCTAAAGGCTTTTATAACAATATCTTATTAAAAAGCCTTCAAATGCAAAATATGCATTTAAGCGCGATTTAGTTAAGGTGTGAAACGCAGTGAACCCCTTTCATTAGTTTTCATTTTAGATTTAAAATATTTTTATACAGCTGTTTTCTTCAATTTAATCCTCTCTCTTCTCCGTTAGATTTATATCTTTAATAACTTTAGTCAAAATAAAGCAAAGTACATCAGGAATATTATTTTTGTATTTTTCTAGAATATTTGGTAAGGGAAAAATATTCTGTGTCATCAAATTTTTTCGTACTTAACTCTGTGTAATTCAAAATTAATGCTCCATACATGATACGTAATTTAAAAGTAATAAAAATATTACCATTAATATTATTATGTTATTAAGCATTTTTGTTGCATCTCTCACAATGCTATAATTTACTATTTTATATCGGCCTGAGTAAATTTAAAACGAGGTAGTTAAAAGAAATTTAATACATTTTTGAAAGCTCTCAGATCATAGAATATATAAAATAAATCACTCACAATCATATTATTTTATTTAATTTACTATCTATATTGAGAAGTCACACAATAAGTTACTGATGATGGGTGTAATCTTGAACAAAACTCGGATGAAGAGGACGAAAGTTGTTTTGGAACCTATTCACGTAATTTGCAACTTCACTCACAACTTTTAAGGAATATTTAAAATCAAATTTTGAATTTACGTTACATTAGCATCATTGAAGGACAAAGGGTATGGGATGACGTACGAGCTTTTATTTTACTCTTGTAATATCAAAAACCCTACCATGCGTGGACTTCAGCATTATCCTAATGGTGAGCACGACAAGTCTTTAGTGGAATCCGGATTCGAACAGATTCCATGACATGAGCACCACCAGACAGGTAGTTCTCGACCATGACCACTTTACAACCACAACTACTCCTAAATTTTCGTACCAGTTTGGTTTAAAGTACATTAGCCTCCAATATTCACCCTGGAACACAGGATTTGGACCTGTAATTTACTCAAAAGTCTCTAGATCTTGACAGATCTATTCCTTAAGTACCGAAAAACCCATGAATAGAAGAGAGGGAAAAAATAGAAATATATTCTTAATTCCTTGCCATTTAAACCGACAATTAAACTTTTCACAGGCAAATAATTGTAAAATAAGTATGATGTGTGTGCAAGCATAGTATTAGAATAATTATTTAATTAAAATTAGTAACCAGTTCTAGTAAAGTATTCTATATACAACGAAATACTTTTCTCATTGTCATTTCTCAAATGAGATGTTTTGTATACATGCTCTACATCAAGGGTCGGCAACCTATGGCTCGAGTACCTGTTTTGCACTTGGTACAATTCTCAGTGGCACTCAACACCTCTCTACAATTTGTCAATTTTCGAGTAAAGTTGGTAATTTTTAAACAAGGTTCATGAACTAACATAAAGAATAATGGAAAGCAACACCTATGGAATTACGAAAAAATCTGGATGGTAACTCGAATGATAAACTGACAGCCGCTTTTTTTTATAAATTATTGGATGTCATTACCGAAGAGATTTAATTGAGGTAAACTTCCTGTATTCTACTTTCCGCTTTTAGTTCTACATATTTATCTTAAAAAATAATTTCACATATAAAAAATATGTTGAGTCCACAAAAAATTATTTTCCAACTGAATGAACAGAACCGTTTCAAATTGAAAGTCACTAATTATTGATGTTACGGTATGAAGTAGAACGATGCAGGGGCAAGGTTCGCATTAATTTTTTTTATTTAAATAAATTGAAGCACTTATATTTTCTGTTATTTATTTCTTATTTTAACAAATATGTTTAAACTATACGTAATACACACACTATGTGTACAGTTTTAATTTTTTTTAATTATGTTGGAATAGAGTTAGATTTTATGTGGCTTATTTTTATGTTAATAAATATCTTTAAATGAAACATAATTGCTTGAGTGCCTATGTTAAGATCTGTTTCAAGTGGAAGAGCCATAAAAATTGTACACTCTGTAGCTGCCTTACTTTTTCGGAAATTGCTACCCGGGTCTAACAAGATACCAGTTCCTCTTGGAGGAAGGCCCACTACATCAGCGGTAAGAAGGAAACCGTCCATGTGCTGTTTTGATCGAGACAGGCAGTAGACGATGTGAAACGATTCTTGCTAGGCTTCACAGTGGACATAAGCGTGCTTAGTGACATGTGGCGGGACTTAAAGTTTACCCTCTCTGTCCGAATTGCAATGCGACCCAAGCCGTTACTGCCGAGCTTGGTTTGTATTAGTTGCCATAAGAGACAGCTTCTCTCAAGTCCTTCTACAGCTCTTTATTGATTAAAAACGCACGGGTTCAAGGACTTGATCTAGATATTTTTGTTAATCATGTGGGATAAGAAACATCAACACTTTTTGTTGAGAGTACAAGTAAAAAACGTAAAAAAATATAAGCACTATTTATTTTGAAGAATAAGAAAAAATGTTTGAATAAAAGCAATTTTTCTCCATTTAAGCTTAACTATCAGACAAAAGTAACTTGATTGCATGAAGCATGTAAGAAATAACTTCCATCGATGCTCAACAATCTCAATTTTCTCTCTTTCGTGCTCTCCCCTTCTCTATTAATTCCATTTGTTTGCACTCCTTCCTATCAATCGTAATTCTATTTTTAATTCCCTGCGGCTGTTGAATCTGCCCACCATTTGAACCGTCGTTTTCTACTCTAATTATTAAATATGCTCTATTGGGTACATCGCCTCTATTGGGGCAATCTTTATCTTTTCCTACATATTGACACATTTCAGAACGAGCCTAATACCTAATTTTCTTTATTTCCATACTAGATACATAGTTTGTCTTTCGTTATAGTAATTATATATTAACCTTTTTCTAACATACATGGATTTTTTGTTATAGTAAGAGTAAAAGCAAATTTTAAAGTTTAATTACCTAAAATACATTTCTGAAGTATTAAATAGTTTTCCAAAATATTTTAATCATAAAATATTCAAATTAGCTCTTCAAAAATAATTTATATAATCTCTCCTTTGATTTTCATTTTGTGACGATTTGGGAAAATTGCTGAATATTGTGTGACTTAAATTATTCATTGATTATTAAAGATAAGCTAAATTATTGATTTATTACACGCGTCTGCAGTTATATATATATATATATATATATATATATTACAAAAATATACACAAAATTGCTATAACCTTAAGATAACTATAGTCATGATAGAATAAAGTCTTAGCCACAGTAGTACTAGAGAAAACTCCTGGCCTTAGAAACCAGGATTGCAGATTTAAACAAAGTTTTTCGGCCAGCCAACCTTCACCTGAATTTGCCAATACTCTGGGCCATAGGCGAAGTAAGAAATTTCCAGAGAAGTTTAACTATTATTATAAATAAAACCATAATCTATTAATATTTTAAGAATATTGAAAGCTCCATTTGTTTCATCAGGAGTGCATTTAGAAGTACATTTTTAAGCTAGTGGGAATTTATTATAAGCTTTTGTTTATGTATGTTTCTTGCAGAGATTTCTTATGGGTTTTTTTTCTCTACAGTAATACTGGGTTACTTGTGTCTTTATCTCCAAAAATTCGTATTAGACATAACTTCGTTATTGCCTAAGGCTGTTTTCGTTTAATGTTAAGGAATAGGACCCAAATTCGGAATATTTTTTTCAGTTATAAAAATATTCAAACATTAATGTAATATTCTGGCTTCGTTATCTTTTAAAAAAATCCCTTATTTTATTATACTACTCCTTTTTATCCGAGTTGATACTTTTTTTTTCTTTTATAAAGTGTGTTTTACGTTTTTCTCCTATATCTTAATGCTAATTAAGCTATCCCTTTACATGTTAAAAGGGAAAACTAAACATTTATGAAATATTTTGAAATTTTAAAAGCACTATATTATAAACAAATACATGCGCTGCAATGTTACAAATTTTTATAAAAATTGAGGCATTTTGTCTGTCCGAAAATGTGTCTCACGTTAAGTTTACGCTCTTGTGAATATGGCGAAAACACAGCCTTAATACATATCATTTGTCTAAACTAACCTCTTTTGGGTAGCTTTCTGTTCTTAGAAAACAGGTTGTATTTTAAAATAAATAACAGTAAGTTTGTAAAATACAAACATTAGTTGTTTATACAATAGTCTATTGGTACATTGAAATATACCAAGAGGATACAGTTTAGCAGTTTTCTGTTAAGGTATCCGAACACGTTGAAAATGACGAAATTCATTCAAGACAGAAATTTTTGTTTTTTATTTTGCTGAATAGAGCTATCTTTTGACTTAACGAAACATACTTTATTTTGTTTTTACACTACCTAGAGGCCAAGTTACAATCCATTTTATAAAGTTAGAAAAACCGGAAGTGGGTTTTTGATCTACCAGAGTTGCTCAAAATCTATCATGAGTCTGATAGCTCAAAATATTAAGAATGTATTTCGATAAAACTTTTTGAACCTGGTATTTATGTTGTTTTCTAGAGAATGTACTATAATACTTCTTATTGCATGAATACTTTTTGAGTTTTTTGGCTTGTTATTTAAATAATGGTCTCATAAAAGATGTAACATTTCTTATAATGTTTACTCAATCAGCTCTAAAATTTTCAAATTTCAGTAAAAAGTTAAAATTTTAGTACATTTTCTAGATAAATGCATCTAATTTGTTTTAGTAATATTTTTACTAATATATGTTTATTACGTTTTCTCTAACTGCTTTGAAGTTTTTCAAAAATATTGCTAAAATTTCACTTATAATTGAGATTTTTGTAAAATTCAGATAATTTTTTTAAAAATTTTGATAGTTAAATAGTAATATTTATTGGTATTGAGTCCTAAAATGGCATTTATAATGTTTTAGAATGCTATTTAGTTAAAATAACACTCCAAACGTGTTCGGATACCTTAATATATCAGTTTAATTATTAAAAGATGAAAAAAGGTATTTCTAATGTTGCTCTGGTAGTATCTGTTTCACTAAATTATTTGCAGATAATCTAGTTTACTTAGAACTGAAAATTCAGCTGAAATGTTTCCTTTTATCAGTATCAGAAAGATTGGAAACTAATATGAGAAGTACAAATAAGTTTCCTCCGCTTTACGAAAAATATCCCCACCAGTAAGTTAGGTTTGGAGTTTTCAGATCTTCAAAACTTCGTATCGTAAGATTGGATATCTGGCAACATAGTAACCTGAAGAATTAGTGATTTTGTATCAGCATCACATAATAGTTTTCATGCTAAAATATCGAGTTTTGAGCCAAAAAAGTATCATTTGCTGAATTTTTCATTTACTTTTTTAATTTAAAGAAATCAGCAGCTGAGGAGCATTAATTGCTTGAAGGAGCACATGGTGAGGCTGCTTTAAGAAAAGAAGTTGTCGTGAATGGACTCCTTGTAACAAAATTCACATTTAAATATATGCTACAGTAAACTGTTCTAAATTTTGTATTTGTATTGCATTATTTACATAATGATTTTGTATAAATATATAATGATATTATGATAAATATCAAGCTTATTTTACCAAACGTATGTACAAATTTATATCATATAGAATGGTATCAAAAATTCATGTATTCTGTATCTGGTTATGTATGTTTTATTCTAGGGTTTTCCATTTAAATATTTCTTTTTAGATAGAAATATGTTTCAAATATTTACAAGCATGAAAATAATATATTCATTTTTGTTTAAAAGTTATTTTTTTAGCATACATACACATATATAGTGTAAAATATACCTTTGTATTATGATATTTTAAACACATTTCTCAGCTTTTTTAATCATGTATAATCAAAATGTAAACTTAATTAACTAGAAAAGTTTAAAATAATGTAATTTATAACATACTAGATTCATTAATAACTGTCAAAGTTTTCCAATAATATTCTAACAACACGTTTATTTTGTTTATATAATGTATTTGAAAAATAGTTAAAATGTGTTTCATAAAATTTTTCAGTTTTTATTAATGTGATATGCAAGTCCTGGAAGTTACAGTAAATGAGTTGTCCTAAAATCTCTTAGGAAATCACATTACTTTAATGAGCTTTTGATGGTGATATTTGGTAGAAAAAGAATACTTTTGTTTAGTTTGCGCATTTTGTTTCGAGAAATACTTTTCATTTTGAATCGTATAACATCTGTAAAAATATGTCTGGATTTCATAGACGTAAATGACGTAAGGAAAGAAAAATGTGTGAAATAATAATAGGAAGTGGTATAACACATCAAAGTACTAGAATGCTTACAAAAAATAATTCTGGTATGTAACCTTCAAAATATTTTAAAAAAAATCTAAATCTAAAACATTTTTTTCAAAAAAGATCCTATTCTTTTAGAAGTTTTTGTAATAAAAATGAAATATATGGTAAAAAATGATAAAAAAATATGTTTACTTTTAAAATTGCCTTATATAGTTGATCTGTTTTCCCTCAACCTAAGAATATTGGCACTAGGTGCTCTTAAATCTCTTTTTTCAATATTTCTCTTTTCGGGGAAAAAATTCTTTTTTCATTCAAGAGAAAGTGGCTTCTACCTTTTCTTTTTCCTTCCAATACTTCTTCAAAGCATACGACGCTTTTGCGATCCTTACGCTTAGAAGTGGAGATGATAATGGATTCTACATTTTATGGCAATCATTACGTGCCAAATGAGAATGGTAAAAACCTTCTGAGATGGGAATTTCAAAAATGGGAAACAGTTGTGCGCTTTTTCGGATTACTCCGAAGGCAATTGGCTTTTTGTGCAATAAAATGCTTAAAATTTAAATTCCTTTAGTCTCAGTGCTTCTTCGGGTTTCAGTTGGAAAGAGTAGTAAATTACGTGGAACTTTATTTTTAAGGAACTGGTGGTTTGCTTCGTACTTGATAGCGTAAATTTGTTATGCTTCTTTGGCTGTCAGAAATGGGATATCTAACTCATGAATTTCAACTCGTAGTTGAGGATTTGAATAATTTTTTTTCAACGTTAAAACGGTTAAAATGTAATTTTTTTTTTATATTTGGGGTGTTTTCTGGTCATTAGTTCCAGATGGGAAGGAATCGCTTTCGCTTTTACAGGCGTAGAAAACGCCATTCGGGTTGCAGGCATTGATACATTTTCTTACCATCAGCAGTTGGTAATAGATATTCTAGAATTAAATCTGTCTTTTTCAGTAATTCTTTCGAAGAAGATACAGAAAATGTATCTTTTATGGACCACTTATTTATAATTTAATACTTCATTCATTTCAATGAAAACCATAGAATGTAAAAATTACCGAGCTGTAAACTTTATCTTATTTTGGCAATAATTGTACATACGAACTTTGTTTAGTGATGGTTTATTATATTATTTTGGTGGTTTATTATTCGATATTCGTGTCTGAATAACTATTTTGATGGTGAAGAAATTAATTTTTATTTTTCCAAACCGGTAGCTTCAAAACTAAAATTAATCGTAATAATTGACACTACACATGAATTTTTCTTTAAAAAATTAATAATCGAGACTAAATCGCATGAGCGAAAGTTAAGAAAGTAACAATCTTTGATTCACCATTAATGTGAATCCTCAACCACAAATATTTAAATTCTTGCATGATCCCTTCTTTTTCCATATAAATAATTTTATAACAAAAAGTTTTTCGCGTCTATTGTCCAAAATTATGTCCAAATTTCGTTGTGTTTTATTAAATGAAAGTTTTCTTCACTTTGTGTTTGTCATAGTATAAGCCAGTGGTATTCAAACATTTTCAACTCACGGAACCCCTAGAACTATAGAAGATGTTTTCGTACAATTCTTAGAACTAGGAAGTATTTTCGTGGAACTCTATTCCATACACACACACTTAGAAGAATATATTTTAAAATAATATTTAAAATAGATCAACATTTCTTATAGATACTTTTCGTAAGGGTAAATAAAAAAAGTGTTGCATCTATTATTATAAATTTTAATCTACTTTTAACATAATTTACTCATTAATAATATCAAACTGTGATCCAACTATCAGCCCCGTCATGCATCATATTTAATAACTGGAGTATGTACTAGATTTTTTCACACAAACTGTCGAAATCTAGGCCTACTGAAATTAGCTGCAATCGCATTACCAAAGCAGAACTTAATTTATTTCTATACATTGTTTTTGTAGCCATTTATAGTGAGAAATATTTTTCACTTATACGCATGTTCTGAATTCATTACAATGCTTAGAGAAATACTGTGTATTTTGCATGAATTTGCAACATAAGAATTAGGAGCTATTCTTGTTTAAATTTAGAGTTTTGACATCGGATCTATAATGAGAGATCCATAAGTTGATCCCTCTCCTTTATTGTAGGTGTTTTTCAACAAATGACGACACATTTTTCAAGACATTTTACTAACGAGTACACAATTATATCGTGGAACCGGAATAGTAAACAGTAAAATATTTACAATCTAGTAGGTACTATATAAAAATATCACATTTTTATATTATTTATAATATTATATAAAATTTTAAAACGTATTGCAAAATAAAGTTATTATGTAGGTAAAATTTTCAGTTTCTGAATGACGGGGATGAGCTTTAAACTTCATAGAGAACGCGAATCCATTTTGCATACATATTTATAACTTTCTTTTTGATCTTTTATTGTGAGTCGTGGAACATCAGGGTTCCGTGGAACACAGTTTAAAAACCACTGGTATAAGCTATTAGGACGAAGTGTCAAAAAAGTTTTTAAAAAATGAACAAAACTCAATTATTAATTTTGGTTACTAATTTGATGTTGTACTGGCCACAAGGAGCTGGGTGGTCACATTCGTGAGTACGCGGTTGGAGTTAGTGCAGTCAAATCAAAGGTTTCCGTTTTAATACCACTGAAGACCCATCCTATAAAGGAGTTGATGTCCAAAAAATCTATTAATGCTCAAAATCTTTTGGTTAGCAGAGTTCTGAATTTTGAAGAGTTGGGTTCCATCTTGTTCCGTCATTAGTAGCGTTTGTGTTACTTCTAAATACGACGTTAATATATATGAAATTCAAGAACATGCCGAGAAAAAAATAGTTTAACTATTCTTAATTGTAGTCTCTAAGATATATTTTGAGTAATTACGAAAGAATAAACTATCCGTTATACATATTTTTGCTGAAAAATAATTTGTTGACAAATAAAGTTTCCTATTAATCGTTGGATTTTGGTAGAACAAAAAATATAGAATCGTTTTTTCAATCGGTATAATACTTGAAATTACTGTGTTATTTTCTTACAACAAAGCAAGGAAACATTTAAAAAAACAAATAAGGAATTTGCTTTAGATAGCGTCTCTCAAACTGTGGAGCGCTGTGCCCTACGGGGAGTGGAAACGAAACGTTGAGGGTCGCAGGCATATTAAAAAGTTGAAACTGAATCATTTATATATATATTAAAAAATTATTATTTTACTGAAAGGAAGTAAAACAAAATACGTTCTGACATAATAAAAAATACATATTTACACTCATATAATACACTTTTAAATACATCAGTAATGCACAATGTATTTGCTATTTTTTAACAATACTAAATAAAGAAAAAGTTTATAATTACCACTGACCCCATGGACTTGTCATGTATAAAAAATGTCAAATAATTATCTTGATAATTTGTATAGTTTATATTTAAAGTTGTATTGTGGCTTTAGTGTTGAAGTACATTATTATTGAATCCAATACATTGTTAGTGTTTGGAGGTCGGGAGCAATAAAAACTATGATTGAAAATTGGGTCACAAAAATTGATAGTTTGAGAAGCAGTAGCTAAAGACCATTTTTATATGTTAATGGTCAATTCTTGATGTTAATGTGTCCCCAAGGGTGAGTTAGTGAGAATTGTATTAACGTCGCAATATAAAGCAACGTGATGGTTATTGATGACATACATTGTAATTATGAACATTAGTCAAGTGACAAGGACGACACATGAGCTAGAGCCACACTCTCCTAATTACCACATCTCATTGAGCCCTCGCCCTTCGACAGATTTAACGAGCAACGGCCCCCTCTACTCAGTGGCACCAGAATTCGAACTCACGACAATGAGTCCCCAATAATATTACATTCATTTTCAAAACTTGAACAAATATGTTGCGCAAACAAAGGAGGACTTTTAAGTTTGACCCACGTCTCGTGACGAGGACTGTACTTGACTTCTCTCCCCAAACTTCCACAACATATATCCTTTAAGATTTTGATGCGCCATGTGAGTGACTGACTTCCCGTTGAAGTCGCTCCCTCACCGTCCTGCCTACCTAAGGGTGTGGGGGAAACAAAGCATGACCAGAAACTCAAAATAATTATTATTTTATTATCATTCAAACACACTAATCAAGCACAAGTTAAACCACAATAGGAGTAATATAAAGAAATCAATCCACTCTAAGTGAATAAGTGCAAGTAATCAGTTTAATTTTACCTAATCTGTCCTAGACTATAAATTCCTAATCCACTAATTTAGTAAACTGGTAAACTGCGTTCTTAACTCAAGTTATGAAAATCAATTTAAGTCTCACCTTCGTAAGGCCACAAGAGTTTCTCCGCTCCTTCTATCTTACAATTAGAAAAACCTCTGACTTTATATAGCCAAACTAATCTCCATATCAAGGTTTCTTCTTGAGGGATGGCTGTGAATTAACGTACAACAAGTACTAATTTTGTATGAACATTTTTGTGGAGAGGTGTCTATTATTATATGGATATTTAATGAATTTTGATTAACAGAGATCATAAATTTATAACTATCTGAACAGCTTATAACTCATGCGTTTCTGGTTACAAGGTTACGGCTTATTACTCCTCCGTTACTCATAACTCAGAATATTACTAGTTTGCTAATGGACTATGTTGTTTAAATAGGAAAAATAATACATTCGTAACTAATTAATAGCGATACAAATTTTTTTCCTTATACATTCGTTTAGTAGAAGTTATGTGTGTTAGTCTTGACGGTGTGTCGTAACCATGAAAAGTGGGGTCGACAGCCTAGGTGTCGATTTTATCATTTGATCGTAGTTTAAGGGGATGTAAAAAAGAGCTTATATTAAGGCATAAATAAACCTCAAAAATAAGGGTTAAGTATGGCAAGGACCTTCAGTGTAATAGTTATGATATGGGGTACGCAAAAATGACTGAAATGCAACGTAATAGTGGACATAACCTTGTTTTTGAGGTATTGCACAAAATTGTACTCTGATTTTAAAAGCTTTACAAAATGAAATTAAATAATGATACAGAAAAATTAAAATGAAATGTGTATGTGTGTGTGATGATACAGAAGACCAACCATATGTTTGATACTTGCCTACAATCACAAATAAGTTGGAAAAGAATTATGTTACATTGCTGATATAGTTGAAAAAAGTTATTATTTCTAAATGTGTCTCAAATACTTACAACAGCAACTAAACTCTAAGGGGGAAAAAACCTATTACTGTTATAAAAAGTAATTTTTCGATATTTTTGTATTTTAATGTAGACAATATTTTAGCATTACTATTAGATGTTTGTATTTATGAAATTTTGAATGTATTTCGAGCACTTGTTGCTCAATAGATACAAAAATTTGGTATATATTAGGATAATTTATTTATAAAATATATAAGAAAAACTATGCATTCGTATCTAACATTTTTGTCGTTTGAACGATTTCATGTGCTGGATTGATACTTCTTGATAATTTTTTTCCCTTTGCGTATGAGTGTGAGCGAGAAATACATAGTGTGTAGGGGGTTATAAAAGTCGTATTTAAAGTAACAAGAAGACTATTGGCAATGAACATCGTAATTTTGAGCCGCAGTGAGGAAAACACATCTGAGCCTGCACTCCACTCTTCAAGCTTCCATTCCACACTAATTTGAGGACTGTTTTTAAGGAACTATTTTGTGAAGAATTGTTTTCAATTGTGAGGACGATGATTTAACGTGGATCAACTTTTCTACAATGTGGTTCTTCAATGGCATCAGGACTCGAACCCATAACTTGACAACACCGGTCACGATTTCATAACCTTGTCCACTAAGCTAGCATCCTCTTGTGGTATAGACAGAACTGAAACTCAGATAGATTTGCTTTTTGTTTCTTTGCTTCAGTCTTGTGAATTACGGATCAATGAAAAGAAAACTGATTTTTTTTTTCAATTTTGTTTGGAAGAATTT
Organism: Trichonephila clavata; assembly: GCA_019973975.1. Lineage (NCBI taxonomy): Eukaryota > Metazoa > Arthropoda > Arachnida > Araneae > Nephilidae > Trichonephila > Trichonephila clavata. The sequence goes on from BMAO01025255.1 coordinate 58,123, forward strand.
GCAAACCATATTTTTTCCAGTAAATTTAATCTGTGTTCTTTTTTGAATCTAATTATCTAATTTAAAACAAAGCGAATTTTCTTAGAAGTACTTAAATTCCAGAACCTAGGATAAATCCACAACATACGATAGGTGATTTTTGCTTGTTTCTTGAGCGGGTCAATGCTGCTAATAATGCAATGGATAAAAAAAAAGTTCTAAGTTCACTGAGCTTCAGAAACAATCCGGAAAAAAGAAGAATTTCCCATCAGGCAAGACGACAATGAATTTCCTGCTAGAAAAGAAGGAACGGAGAAAATAAATAAATTTTGTTAGTTCAGAAAGTTGGTCTTTTTTTTCCAGTACTGCTAAAGGTTGCTGAAGTCATTATGGATTAGAGGAGCTTCACCTTGATAAGATTTACCTTCTAACACAAAAAAGCTTGGCGTTTCTAATCTGAGGAACTTCCTAAAAACGTGTCCCCAATACTAAAGGCAGGATTTATTTGGTCTCTCTTCTTCGCCAAGTTATTTTCCTTGACGAGGGAATGGACTTTGAAAAGGCAGAAAAGTTGACTCTCTTTACCATCACAGCAGCGCAGAAAAAGAAATCATCATGCGGGTACATCGCTCTCGAGAAAAATCCTTTTTTTATGAAAATCTCTTAACTAAGAAGGAAAGAATAGCCAGAAGCCCGAGATTTAAGAGTAAAATGCACCTTCTCAGTGAACTCAATGGGCGATAATGTCTCAACTCTCATTAATTCTTTCCGTCGAAAGTTTTAAAAGGGAAAATTTGGATTTCGGAGATGTATTGTGTCGCGTGGTAAAAGATTCACAAAAGTGGATTATAAAAAGACTTTTAAAAACTTTCAGATCTGCTCAATTAACTGATTAGCCGAAAGGGATTTTTTTCCCACAAAAAAGATTCTAAGGAATGGTATAGCTTTTTTTTGCTCGATGAACTTTGCAATTTTTCTTAGTCTGTTCAATTGATAAAGAGTTATTTTCGTCATCAGTGAACACACTAACTTGATGCGGGTTTTTAAAAGCATGAAACTTTATTTTCTTGGTGTTTTTGTTATAAAAATGTTTTATAAATGTCAAATGAGTCTTTTATATGTTTTCTGACAAATTTTCATGTTATTTTATATATATTTCTTTGTTGTGTGTTGAATATCAAATAAGGGTTTTAAAACTCAAAATTTAAATCAGGAGCATATATTTTTAATAAAGTTATATAGGAGAGAATGTGCTTATTTTTAAAAATTTATATCTCATTTCTTAGGAACTCTATTTCTTAAAAAATACTACCGTCTTCGTAATAAATGTTCCTGCAAATGCAGCATAGGCACATTTTGCGGATTCTGATTTTTTTTTTAAAAAAATTATAGTCACATTTACTATTATTACTGAGACATTACACAATATAGAGGCTTCGTTTATTATAAAAAAAAAGTAAAATAAATAACTAAATTCGTTTTGCTCGCATTTTTTTACTCTAACTGTGGAAGTCAAGGTCTATGGAAATTATCTGCATTTCATTTGTTTTTATCTTTTGTTTTGTACCCACTCACGTTAAGAGAAATATGTTCACTTAAATATATTATTCTGAGTAGCATAAAAATGTTTAATACTCTGCGATAAATCCTTTTATTTTGCATGAATTTGAAAACCTAAAATTTAGGAACTGTTCTTGCTTAAATTAAGATTTTAACATTGAATCTGTTGATATGCCGATTGGTTATTCCCTCTCCTACATTATTGGAGTGTTTTCAATAACTAAAAAAATACATTTTCCATTAGAAAACTATTTAGTTTTGTAAAATACTGTGCTAGTGAATGTAAAATATTTACGCGGGACCCGGGATACTTACAATAGAATATTTACAATCTGGTAGGTAGTACATATTAAGAGAAAATCCTGTTAATATTAATTTATTATAGGTATAAAAAGGTTTCAAAAATATCACAAAATAAAGTTTTATTATGCATAACTAAATTTTTCAGTTCTTTTTTAATGACTGGATTAGCTTTAGATATTAGTAGTTATACGAACTGCACAGAACACGAACCCATTTTGCATGTACATTCATAATTTGCTTTTCGATTTTTTATTGTGAATCGTGGTACCCATGGGTATGTTTCGTAGAACTCCAGTGTACTGTGGAACATAGTTTGAAGAATACTGATCTATACTAAAACGTTTTTATTAAATACGATGAATATGTATTTATTTTAAAATTAAAAATGGTTTGTACAAAGTATGAGTTATCAATAAATCAACGTTGAAGGGAGAATTTTTACCACGTCCTCCCCAAATTATTCCCTAGAGAGCATGAATTATTGATTTTAAACACATTAATCACAGACACATATATATATCGTGCTTCCAACTACTTATTACCTCTCTAGAGGCTCCCTACTGTACGCAAAAGTATTTTTTTTACATTTTGGTATCTTCACTAAATAGGTATATTATCAAGCTAAGCTTTTAGTTAAATTTTACATCCATACTGGATTAAACGGTTTATTTAAAGTCCTTTTGATAACATCGTCCAATATTTCAAGACAAAAAGTTATTTTTTAAAAAACTGACCTTCATCTTGCAGACTACTTGATTAAGTATATCCCAGCAGAGGCGTAATCCGTGATTATGAGAAAGGTGGCTGTAATTAAAGATCAAAACCTCCACCCCACTCTTCATGCCCTAAATTGAAATTGAGAAAAAAAAAAGGTTGATAAATAAGAGCTCACTTAACTTTCCAGTTCTCTTGACAGTTGTGGGCTGAACCTTTCACAGTTCAGTAAATATTAGTGCGAGGGGATGGGAGGGTTAAGAATTTTCTTCTGGTCTCATAAGCCAAATAATGCCTTTCAACCCTAGTTTGGTGCGCTACTAGGTGATGCAAACAATATTATTAGCCACTAAGCGGTCTCGCATAATTTTCACTTCTGGGGCCCTTGAAGTTTGTGGAAAAGGGGAGTGCGAGGTAGAAATATGATCGAGTCGTTAATCCTGACAGGTTTTGATTGATGCAGAATAATAACTTTTTTCTTTTTTTCACCATTTTTCCTCCTCTCCTTTTCTTCGTATTTTCATCTTCCGCACGGAGTTACGGTTCGAGATCGAAGAATGTTGATTATACTAGGCACGATAAATTTCTAAAGCTTGCTAGATTGCAGGAAAACTTTTGGTGAAGAAGGATCTTAAATTCTGGTTTCGTTCAATATGCGCTCGAGTCAACGTTATGGATTGCTTCCTTTTCTGCTATTGGAACCCTACCCTGCCTGAGTAAATTGTGCCTAGGCCTAGAATGCTAAAAAAAGGGAAGGCAGAAATATTTTATAACTAATAATTTTTGAAAGAAAAAAAGCGGTGTTTTATGTTGTAAGTTAGAGCTTCCTGTTATATTACGATGCATTTCATTTCGCGACGAGTGTGAAAAGGCTAGTAAACTAAACACTATAACAGTCTTTTTAGTATTTGCTGCCACTTTTCTGAATTTAATAAAGAGAAAAGTTCTATTTCTCTCTCTCTCTCTCTCTCTTTGAAGCTAAAATTACTGTTTTATATGTAAACTTGTTTTTCAAAGTAATTGTCAGTATCTGTAACAATTTAATTAAAGATTGTTTTTACTAATTCTCTTATTATAAAGATCAGGCTCTTAAATTCAAATATGATGTGAATAAAAAATATGATAAAAATGTAAATTACGTTTTATTTCAGAAACTGATCATATGCTTACAGGGATGTTTGATTACAATAAAGGTGATATTTAATTATCATAAAGTGCAAATAAAATGAAATCATTGAAAAGAAACTAATTTTTGCAAGCAATTTGTTTTATATAAGGGAATAAGATGTTTATCCCTTTATTCAAAACTCAACATTCTATTATGATAGATACAAAACAAGAATTTTGGAATTGTAATGTTTAAAAATAAATTGCTAATACTCAATTTCTATTTGATTAGTAAAACATTTAATGAAATTGTTTGTAGTTTTTCTATTATGTTATATTGTTGTTAATAAACTGCTTCATACTATTTGCATATAAATCATAGTTTTAATGTTACGTATCGTTGGAAAAAAAATAATTGGGTTTTTGATTAATAAACGTAAGGATTTTTAAATATTTTCCATATATTAGTAGTAAAAGCCTTTTGTTAAGCTTATAGTCAAGAGGTGAATAGTTAAAAGTGTTTATTCTGCTTATTTATGTCGTATGTATTGCATATTTTAAAATAAAAGCAAAATTTTGTGAATAATAAAGAAACTTAAATTAAATTTGTTATTTTCATAATCTTACCATAAACTCATACAAAAGGATGGGATCAACTAAGAAACAAAGCAAATAGCTATTACCAGAGGTGCAATACATAATATTGTTGGATTGGGTTAAAACAGTAAAAATGAGAAGTAAAAATTTGAAGCAGAACTGAAGCTTGTTTTTGTTATGGAAATTTTAGAATTAATTATTATTCTTTTTATATTAGTCTTAAAAAGAACGTTTTATTTAATTTACGAGTAAATTACATAGAAAAAAACTTAATAACCAAAACCAATCCGAGTTTAATTTTGATTAAATTCTTATCATATGGCATAAAAACACGCAGGCATTTTAAGAAAATGTAAATTAATATTTTATAAAAATGTTTTTTTGTAAGTTCAAGAAAAGCAGAATGAAGTTTTATTTCCTTAAGCAACCTTAAGGAAATAGACAATATTGGCTGTTTTTTATTTGGAATTACTCCTGTGTAATACGCACGCACACACATAAAGCAGCTTTAATTTCATATAGGAAAAATAGCAATTTTTTAAAAATATTATGTACTTTCATTTACTTATTTTTTCATGAATTACGATTTTTTAACTATAAATTATGTTCTTTGTTCTTTTTGTGCATATATGTGCTTAATTATTTATTAATAACTTGCCATAAAATTTTAAAAAAGTAACAAATTATCAACAGTTGATCGTACAGTAAATGTTGTTTTGTATTGCATGAAACTCAGAACTATACAAGATATATAATACATTTATGCATTATAGTTTGTCTTTCTTTCATTGTGTAGACCTCGGATGTTTATGTCAACAGGTTTTTCGAAAATGTTCGCATATCTTCGTGCAATATGATAAAAGATGGTTATTTTCTTAAAAAATGAAGCGTTATTCATTTATTTTGTAAGCTATATATGAAGGAAAAAAATTTATGAGTTAATTTCAGCAATGATATTTTAATTTTGTTGCTTAACCATATAGATTTTTAAACTAAAACCTTGAATTATACAAATTTTCTCCCGATTTTCAGTAATTTTAAAACATTTTTTTTTTAGAATTTAAAATATGATTACACATATTATTGATACTACAAGCTAAGACTTAATTAAAAATGCTTTTATAACATTTTAAGAAATTTCTGTTACAGTTTTAAAAAAAAAAGTTCCTATTTGTTACATAATTATACAAGACTATGAAACAGGAATCAATAATATACGTATTTTCTACATCTACAGTTATATATTCTTAGAATAATGCAATTTTTGGGAATGTTACTTAATTAAGTTTTTTAAATATAAATATTTTATTCGGATTGATCTTTCATCGTTTTAACACATTTATTTCTCCTTGAAGCCTAAAAATTCTTAAGAATAGGAAAAAGAAACAACTTTAAAAAATATATCATGATTGTGAAATAGTTACTGATGAAAAATTGTCTTTTTTTCATCATTATTTATTCCTGATACAATTACAAACTGTGTGGTTACTATTATTTATCTCTTTATACATGTTTTTGCAACGAATTCGAAGCATCAAGAAGGAGTTGTCAGATTGCGATGTAATTTCGTAGGCAAAGACATCTTAAACGATCATGCAAATGAACTCATTTTTAAGGCCAATGCAGAAGTTATTTATTACAATTGAAAGCTTAATGTTAGGATATACATATCAATAACATGAAAAAAAAACAATGTATTGTCATATAGCATCAATAATTATCTAACTGGACGAATGGGTAACAGCCATTCTAATGATGTTCAAAATGTATTTTCTTCTTTTTTTTAAACTCAAGATTACAATTAAAGAAACATATTTGTATATAATAAAATACATAAAATAAAATAAATAAAAAAAACATTTAATATAGTCGAATTTCCCCACCTTTCAGAATTAAATAAGTTATGAAATGTTTCCATATTAATCTATTTTTCTATTATGTTTTGAAGGAAACCTTTTAGAAAAAGACTTTAAAGTGCTTTTGGAATATATCTTAATTCAAATAGTGCAATTTGAAAATAACTGTCAAAATACTTTTAAAATATTTTTATTTTAAGAATGGGAAATGTTCTCTTTTTCCGTATAATATATATATACGCATATGAAACACTCGATCGTTTCATAATAGGAAATTAAATTTGTATTCAATAAAAGATATTATACATACACTATTAAATGCAATCACAGTTATCGTAAAACATATTTAAATGACGACATTGTTTATCCTTCATATTCTTCAAATATATATCGGATTATATTTAGCATACTCCTTCACCTCCTCGATAATACATATTCACTTTGAATTCGTGAATCAAAATACCCCCCCCCCCTCCCGCTCTATTTTTTCTCATAAAACTTAAATAGGAAGATAAAAAATTCAAAACATGCAAATTATTTAGTGAAAAAAGAATAAAATATTTATTCTAAGGATATAATTTTAATGAATTTGCATTCATTTTTTACTTGTATATTGATATATTTGAATATGTTTCATATTTAAATTGATAATTTTTCCAAGTTTACTTTATCTTTAGAAAATAAAACTTGAAATATTTTTGAAATAATATTAAATTTTATATTCTACAACGCCATTATTCTAATTATTACAAATCCTTTAAAGATGATTTCATAGAAAATCATATAATTTCCTTTAAGGTATCCTACTACCCTAAAATTGTGAATTTTGTGAAAAATTGACAAATTTTTTTATGAATTTGCTTTTTAGACCATCTTATTAGTTTTATAAAAATACTAAGTTTATTACGTTACGTTCACTAAAAAAAACAAAAAGAGTATTAGTAAAAGCAGATGCCATTACTGTAAGTAAGATGTCACACTTTAAAACGCATTTTTCTCGAAATGTGGTTTTAATTTTAAATGCTCAAACGGGGCCGGCGATTGCTAGGAAAGTTTTGAAAATAATTAACTGAAATTTTTTTATACGTTCTGTATAATAGTAGAAATTTATAAGTTTTTAATAGTAGAGGCTTCAAATTTATCAATCACTGTTATATTACAAAATTTACAGTCCTTATTTGAATGTAATCACTGTTATTTTAAGCAATTCCATATAATAACTGAGATATAAAGGGCTCTAGTTTTTGTAAAAAGTAAAATATCTCTTATCCTGAACGTCATTTCAAGAATGAATAACATAGCAATACATCAGAATTAAAAAATTGAAAACTTGTTTATAATTTTTTGGTACAGAAATGACCACATTTATGTTTATTTTTGTAAATGTTTACCCCTTTTTTCCCATTTTAGCAATAATAGTTTCTTTTTATCTTCCTAATTTTGGCATATTTTTCTTAAAATGTACTAAACATATCTTAAAACCACAAAAGAAAATCTCTATATACTCATTTTTTTAAAAAAAAAGTTGTTGAAAGTAGTCAGATACCTTAAATATATATTAAGTTTAAATGTTAAACTGAATTTCACATATGTTTCACACAGGAGTTTCGTAAAAAATAGTTCTAAATGTATAAAAAGATTATTAAATATTATTTAAGTCGCAATACTATTTATTGATACTTTATTTCTATACAATTGCAAGGATTTTATATTCCTTCTTCCCTCTAACCCGGCTAGAAGTGTAGGAGGAATGAAATGATCAGACGACGTGATAAACTTCAATTGTTTATTTGTCACAATTATCAACACAGGCATAATAATACTCTAAGGAAGATACATTTGATCAACTAGAGGACTAAAGTGAGACAAGATAGCGGGAGATAATATATATGCTCATTCAAATATATTCTTTCGATAACTTATAAAAAGCTTGATTTAAGAAGCGCACTCATAATATTGTCGTAGTCTCCCACTACCCCTTTGCATATTATCTATGTTAGGATATGTAAGATACATAATTAAAGACTACTCAAATAATAAATCACTTATTTATTATTTCTTTAAGACAGAAATCCACAATTAATAATCAACTTTAAGAACAATAAATTATCATGGAGTATTATCAGAATTCAATTATGGACGACGGAATACTAACTGATATCACGAGGGGAATAACACGTACAATCAAACTACACATTTAAATCTAAACTACAAAAGTTACAGACCTGAAATCTTCTTCAGAAGGAACCTGGAACTAGTAGAATTTAGGAAGTGGCTATAATCTAGGATATCTTAAATAACTTCTGAACCGCCTTAATGAATCTTTTTCAATAATCTTCTTTCCTCTGTCAAATTTCACTTTATTAAACTAGACGCTTAAAAACACCTTCTTAGACAACCACGTAGTTTACTTTTCAATCCCAAACACGGAGTTCTACTCTATCAAACCGCTTAGTCATCCTTATCTCTTCATTTCATTTCTCCCTTTTATATCTCTTTCGAACTCGCTAAACCCGAAACTATCTTATTTACATAAGTCACACTTTAAGCTCTCAGTGGGATTGGTCAAAATAAATACAATTTAAAGTTTTTAAGAGAAGGTTAGTGAAACGCGTAAGCACCCGTCACAACCACCCTCCGAGAAAAAAAGCGTGACTTATTGATGGTCTAAACGACCTGCAAGAATTCGCTTAATTTACCTAACATCTGAAAAACACTGAACCTGCACAAACTTTAACTACTCTAGAATGCCTGAACTTGTAAAAAGTTAACTCACGAACTTTATAACGCCTGAAAATACTGAACTTGTAGAAAGTTTTAACTCACGAACTTTAGAATGCCTAAAAACACTGAATAAGCAGAAAATTTTAACTCTCTAAGTTAGAAACTTTAATTAAACTAGCACACTCAAAAGGGTACTCCACTTCAATTTATTGTTCTTTCACAATATTAGGTTCCCTACAGTGCATCCCATTCGGGAGAAGATCAGGGGAAAACCTTTCAAGGAAAAAACCCTGATCATGCACTTTACTTAAGTGCTAATAAATATAAAAAATTTTACACAGTATCTTCATACGACATCAAACTTTCATCACATCACTATGTTCAGGGACTGCTGCCCTGGAAGGAAACCTTGTCAATTTTTTCTAAAACATGACATTAAATGCACAGAACTTTTATACAACTTCCTTATTGACATAAAATATGGCATACATTATATTATATATATAGTTTAGTAACAAAATGACCCTTATCTGGTTTCATTTTCAAAAATTCCCAATCAATCGCGCTGCGCTGTTAATGTTTTTGTTAGTATTCCTAATTACGCCGCGCCCAGAAACCAGACATTACTTATACATCTTAATAATTACACACAAAATATATACATTTTACATAGAATATATTACAACAAACAATACAAGTAATCTCACATATAAAGCCACGTCTTTAATGTGTAGCAAAACAATTGCAATTCAACAAATGTTTTTCCACAATTTGGAAAAAAATTTAATACAAAAGTCTTTCAACCGATATGAAAATGCACACAACTCAGTGACACTTTTGTACGTTAACTTTACAAAAAAAATTAGACTAGCCCACATGGAAAATACTCCGAACTGTCTGTCAGAGGAAAAATAAACAAATTAGAATTATACAACCTGACTAGTCTTTAGATCCAATCTGCATAGGCTTTGTCTCCCACCATGGCTTCTGTGCTGGATGACTTTGTCCTAGAGTTGTCCACTCTGCGCTCCAAACTTTCTGGGTCTCCTCTTCCATCGAGTCCGTTGAAGTTGATATGCTCCTGCTGAGGCGTTGTTTTCTTCTGTGAGAACTGGAACTTGGCTGTTGTCCACTCGACGTCGGCTCCGAAGATTGTATGGACAGCTCCTTTCCTGATGAGGTCTGTTATACTTGAATCTGTGGGATGGTCCTGGAACTGCTCTTTCAGAACTATTTTCTTCCACCTTTCTATAACGCTTCCTGGAGGGACGAGAGGACATTGACGAGGAAATCTTTCTTTTCTCACGATCTACTTGGGCCTCTGGTCTCTTCTTCCGTACATTGTCAATCCAGGATTCAGGCTTCCTCTTTTCTCTCTCTCAGTATATACAGGTCTCTTTTTCCTGAAATTATACGCGCCATCCCCCGAAGAAACAGTAGATTCCGTCCGTCCACGTTTTTTTCTCACCTCTACTCCATCGCGTCTATTCGCAACTATATCTCTACTACCATTTACATTTCCTGATTTCGATCCTTTACGACCACCCTATCATTCTCCGATTGCACCAATGACGACTGCGCATCATCTGACCTGATTGATGTCACTGCAACCATGATCACTACTAGTGTTACTTTCCGACTCGGCAACACTGTCTTCTCTTTGATGGTAAATTCTCACCTGGTCCACATTAACCGTTTATTCTTTTACCAAATTTTAATATTACTAAATTATTATTATTTTTTACACTCAGAACTTTATATGGGCCTTCAAACTTTGGCATAAATTTACCTACTATTTTTTTAACATTTTGAACTTAACGGGTGAGTTTGAACTAATACTAGATCACCAACTTTCACATTATTTTCACGCCTCTTTTTATTATAATATTTCGCCCACTTCTCTTGCTGGCGCTTTGTATGAACTCTAGCCTCCTCAAACAACCTTTCTATGTTCCCACAAACTAAATCTGATCCATCAGTTACCATAATTAATTTCTGAAAAGCGGTGATTAAATTTCGACCTAAAAATAATTCCGCCGGTGTTTTACCCGTTGTCTCATGTACTGCTGTCCTAATCGCATAACCGAACTCTTGCAGAAATTGATCCCAGTTAGTGTGATTATCCGCGACAAAACTCGAAATCATTTTTAAAAGAGTGCGATTGACTCGTTCTGTTTGATTAGCTTGTGGACGATATACCACAGTTTTAACGTGTTTTATGTGCAATCTGCGACACACTTGCTCGAAAACTTCGGATATCATTTGGGGACCATTGTCTGTATTTAACTTTACAGGAGCTCCATAACGCGCAATATAATTCTCAAAAAATGCATTGGCGATTGCTTTAGCCGAAGCTTTCCTTAAGGGAACTATTTCAACCCATTTAGAAAAATTATCGGTAATTACTAAAATAAATCTATAGCGTTCTAGACTAGTTGCAGGGTATGGGCCTAACAAATCTAAAGACACGATTTCATTCGGAAAATTCGTTATTATGGGAATTAATTGACCAGCTGGTAATCCGTTTTTATAATTGACTTTTTGGCATTGGTCGCAGGTTGCTACATATTTATAAATGTATTTCCTCATGTACGGAAAATAACACGCGTCCTTTAATTTTAAGTAGGTTTTCTTTTTGCCTAAATGACCTGCCATAGGCGAGTCATGAAATTCTCGCATAACATCTTTACGTAATGTTTTAGGTATAAACACCCTTAATTCACCTAGTGTGGTTGTATACTTTGCATAATATAGCAAACCGTCAACGATTTTAAAGTCATTGGACCAATTTCTGCAGATCGATTCATTAACAGAACTATCGTCCGGATTTTCCAAAACTTCATTATATGCCCTAGCTCCGGGTCATTTCTCTGTTCCTCTCTTAACTGTTCTCTAGAAGATAATACTAACGATCTAATCACCGCACAAGACACTTTTGGTTCCTCATTACTTTCTAACGGGTTTCTGGACAACATATCAGCCACTAAATTTTGCGTTTGCGAATCCGGAATGACCAACGATTTTTAACAAAATCAAAAGTAATCCTTGCATGTGACATAAAATCCACACCTATGATGCATGGATCTTTCATCTCAGCAATCACATGAAATTTCCATAACTGCGAAAATTCTCTTATTTTAATTTTCAATTCAACTGTGCCTAAATTTTTGCACTGTGACCTTGAGCTGTAACTACTTCAGCTAACGATTTTTTTAAAGGACAGAAAGAAAAATACGACCGGTACGTTTTTTCTGAAATAAATGACTTTTCCGCACCTGTATCCCAGAGCGCTTTTTAAAAAAGTATCATTCAACAAAATCGGCACATACGGAAGTTCAACTGGTGATAATCTCAATGAATTAAGTCTAATTTTATTAGGAGGATTTGACTCAATACGATCTCTTTGAAAGTTTAAATTGGCATTTCTTTGCCTTTCGCTGTTGCAATCAACACGCTCCAATTCTGTTTTGCTGAATCATCATTAGGACCCTTCCTAACCACCATCCTACGGTTCTGATACCGGTCTGTTCTCTGATTTGGCTGATTGTATCGATTTCCACCCTCGAATCCTTGATTTTGATAATTACGACGAGGAAAATTATTCGCACCCCTGCCTAGTCCTCTTTGATCATTTTGACTATTTCCGACCCCAGTATCTCTCCAATTTCTATTATTCCTTCTTTCCTCAGGATTCCTACTCACATCCCAACTTCGTCTAGCAAAATTATTACTCGAACCCTGATTTTCCCTGCAGTTATGACGTTCCTCATACCGGTCTACCAACTCTATCAATTGAGTTTTCGTTGTGGGGTTTCGAACTTCTAAATAATCCATTATTTGGGGTTCTAGTCGCATTACTATGTGATCAATCAACTTTATCTCATCATAATTTAATTCCAAGTTTTATGTATTTTAACACTGAAAAATAAAGTCTGACGGGGCTTGACCTCTCCGTTGTTTTGACGAAAAAAA
>BMAO01025256.1:0-54298 GCA_019973975.1 Trichonephila clavata
CCTATCTTTTCTCGGAACGGGTAGCAGTTATCGAGCCCTTGCTGACCATAAATGCACATCCTGTCTTTTGGTTGTACAGAAATAAAAGAGAACAACAGCGAACATCACCAGCGAGAGTAACTGCAACCCCATTGGGCGAGCAGTCCCTCTCGCAAAGCTGCCATTGGCCTAGAAAAAGGCAAGATAATATACTAGCATTCTGATCCCACTTTAGCAAACGATCCAGATCTCTTCCACGTTCCTATGCTTTTATTTAAATTTCGTATAATATATTTGATACTTTTCATGTTTTATTAATTTTTCTCATGCAGTTTTATTAAAATTCTCACACCATTAAATCAAACATGGGCAAGTTAACCAAAAGTCAAGCTATTTCACCAAAGATAGGAGATAAAAGCCATGACGGGCTAGGTGCTTCAAATCAAAAATCCAGCTACTATAAATAAAATATACTATTCTCTTTCACTGGACCATCTCTGAAAAAAATTCCGACTAAGGGCCAAGCCTTTCTGTAGCTTCTTAGTACGACGTTTATTACAGTCAATCAATCAATAGACGAAGGGGTTATTGTCATTTACAGGCAAATAACATTTTGAATGGATTTTTTTCCATCCTAAGTGTTATCTGTATTTCACTTCAAACGACCTTTCTGCCGATCCGTTTTGAATGAGAAGTTTTCCTACATTCAAAGATCATACCACTCCTTGTCTTCTCATTATTTTGAGTAATTTTACCAGCTTTTAAACTTTTCTTATTGCGTTTCCTGAGATTCAGAATTCACACAGTACTTATATCGTTTTAAGCCAGTGACATACTATTTTATAAACGTAAAATAGCTGGTAAAATGTTATCAATGGTAAAAGACCATTGATAAAATTTTACGACTTTTTGCTTACACATGTAAGGGGCCCCTGTAGCTAGGAGCTTTTATTTTCGATGACGTAATATCGCCAGATGATATGTATAAATTATATCAATGTAATGTGTGTTTTTTTATGTCAGAAAGTATTTTGCTTTACTTCATGTCAGTAAACTAATTTTTTTAAATCTTCTACTTTCCATATGCTCACGCCCCCTTCGTAGGGTTATCCAGTCCCCCCTCGGGGGGAGGTGTGTACCACAGTTTGAGAAAAGCTGCTCTACAGTTTTTTTTGAAAAATTACTTTCATCTATTTCACTATTTGATTCATTCATCAATTTAGAGAAATTTCAATCTCACTTGAATATTTCGCTATTTCTGTCATGCTGACTGAAATAAAACTGATGCTAAATTTGCAAAATACTTCAATTCAGTGCCGGATTACTCGTTAGGAGGAGTAGGCAATTGCCTATGGGCCCCGTGCTTTTTAAGGGCCCACAAAAGCCTGTTCTGTTTTCTGTTAGAGCTCCAAAAACAGGCTAAGGGGCCCCGAGAACTCGACTGCCTAAGGGCCTCCATGTCGTTTAATCCGACACTGCTTCGATCTCTTTCCCCACATTCTCAAAATACAAACACAAAAATCCAGATAACAATAAATCACGAACCTTCAAATACTAAATTCTTTCGAAAAAACTAAACATTGGTAGTTGTTTATAGTCTGAGATCTGGGATCATTATTTTAATATAAGAATTCTGGGATCAACTTTTTAAAAACTTGGAACCAAAAACGTATATTTAAGACCAAAGTTCAGGAAAACATTTAAAAAAAAACGGATTTCAACCGCAATTACATGCAATATACGAGGGCAACACTAATTGTTATACGATTCAAATCGTTGGTAGTCATTGGGTTTGCAATATCAGTACAAGATTTTTTTGTTGCACGTTGAACTTATAACTGAATTCTATCAGCTTGGGGCCCCTGGCGGCCGCCAGCCACTTAATCCGCCTCTGGGCTTGAGGGTACTCTAAGTAGCCGTCAAGCTACAAGTCCTCGCGTGAAGTTGTTGGAATAGGAAGAGAGGTGAGAGACCCTGTCCCCCTCCCCAGTTTCCTTCATTAAAATTGGGGTGGAAACGAGCCAAATTTTACTGTAGCTTGCATAGTGCTCAAAGCTACGGCTAACGATAGGTGTAGAATCTAGATCGTTGCCATGAGGAATTTCGGGGATCTCGATCTGGCAGTGTCAATCAGGTGGCATTAACAACAACTGATGAAGATTACCGCAGAGAGAATAAGGGAATTTTGGACAGGTTACAAATTCAATTCCAGCTTGAGATAGATTTTCTGGATGCAAAAATCGTAGACATGCATGTCATGTAATTATGTGGCATGCAAAAAATCCCTTGAGGATCGATTGGGCTCAGGTACTCTCAGCAAAATTAAATCACGGTTATATTTATCATCCGACAAGAACTTGAATTAAAATTAATTCAAATATCAAAATTTGGTTGTGAGAGTCGCCACTAGATGGTATCAGGGGCGGCTCTAGGGCCGGACAATCCGGACCTATGTCCGGGTCGATAAATTTTAGAGGCGGCATTTAGACCAAATTTGAAAAATACTTTTTATTTTTACGCAAAAATTTGTATGAAAATATTTTCTAAAATATTGTAATTTATACATTGGAAACCTAGATAATTTAGATTATTAATGCATGTATAAATTAAGAAGTGTGTAATAAATAAAATCACACAAGTGAATTACGATTTTAAACCACAGGATTACTCAGTTAAAAGGAAACTAGGATATTTTAATGTCAATGAAATGAATTTGTGTACATATATCTATAGTTATAGTTAAGAGAATATGGATTGTAAAATATTATTTTTGGATTAAATTGAAATACTGACACGAAAATTATTTCGTAAGGGAACTTCCACTTCCAGATTGCACTGCTTTCATTACGGTTCCCAGAATTTATATAAACAAAATTGTACCTCATTTGCCTTGTTAACTGTAAATTTTAGAATGTTTGAGGGAGGGCGTAAAAAAACTATCTGATGCCCAATCCAAAAGAAAGAGACTCGAAAAGCAAGCCCATATTAAAAAACATAATGGAAGTTCACGAAACTAATTTTAAGGCAATATAGAAAAAAGGAAGGCAGTATGGAATTAGAATCTTATTTATTATTCCATGATGAGGATGTTGCAGATGAAATAAACAGAGCTGATAGTATCACTGCTCTTATAGGAACTCCTCCAGAGAAATCCAAAGATCACGATAATTTAATGATGGTATTTTGTTCCGATCTCGGAAGACGCCGATACATGTTGTTTGGTAAAAGAAGCACCCCCTTATCCATTGACTAAGTATGATTTTCCTTATGATGACACTAGTCGAAGATTTAGCTCGCAAAATTATACTAGAATTTTAAAAAAGAGTGAAATGGTTAGTCTATTCCATTACAAAAAAAAATTGTACATATTGTTCTTGCTGAAAACTTTTTGGCTAGATAATTAGTTCCCTTTCCACAGAAGATTTTAAAAGTTGGAAGGCACCTCGATGAAACTCTAAAAATACACGAAACATCAAAAAACCATAGTCAAAGCCAAAATTTTTGGATTTAATTTAGTCAGCGATTACAATGCTCTAAAACAATTGACATTAACTCATGCAGTACTGCGGTAACTAATTATTAGTGAAAAGAGCTTATACGCAATGTAGTTAAAAATGCTTACTCAAAATTGCTTAGCTCTTCAGGGTAAGTGTGACAAACTTTACGATTCCAATAACGATATTTTTTTTTACAAATAGTTTGATCCAATAATGGAGGAGCATGTTCGAAGAGTCCTAAGAAAGGAAGAAGCTGAAGTACATTATTTGGGGAAAAATATTCAGAACGAGGCAATTTCTCTTTTACATGAGAATATTAAGTTACACATTGTTCATAATATTAAACAAACCATATATTATTCTATAATTTTAGATTGCACCCCTGATTCTAGCAAGATTGAACAAATGACACTTTTGGTAAGATATGTAGGGATTGAGATATCTAATCCTAATGTTGTTAAAACTGGTGAGAGTTTTTTAGGTTTCTTCCAGTTGAAAGATTGACTGGAAGAAAACTTTCAAATTTAATAGTTGAGAAACATAAAAACTAGGGCTAAATTTTTTAGGTATCTGTGGACAGGCCGGCAATAACGGAGCCAATATGAGAGACGAGAAATCAAGGGTAAAATTTTGAATTAGAACGTAAAATCAGTAAACAATCGACGTGCCATGTAGTAGTCAATCTTTAAATTTGGTCGTTAATGACATGGCAAAAGCATCCTTAGAATCCTGTAGCTCCTTAGAAATTTTTAATATAGCTC
This sequence comes from Trichonephila clavata, assembly GCA_019973975.1. Classification (NCBI taxonomy): domain Eukaryota; kingdom Metazoa; phylum Arthropoda; class Arachnida; order Araneae; family Nephilidae; genus Trichonephila; species Trichonephila clavata. The sequence continues at coordinate 4,238 of BMAO01025256.1, forward strand.
AAAAAATTTATTTATTTATTTTCATCATCAATTTTTTGTTGGCCCATATTATTAAAATATATAAAGGGTATAACTGTGTGTAAAGCCACTAAGTGCAACTCGCTGGGAAAGCAAAAAAGAGGCTATTAAATCCTTAAGGTATCATTTGGGAGGTATTTATGATGCTTTATTTAGTGCTCATGATAATGCTGAAATTAGCAACTCTATAAGAGATGAGGCGTCTGGATTATTAAATTCTATTAAACCAAAAGTTGCTATGCTCCATAATTATTTGGTATAAAATCTTAAGTAGCATAAATTCGATAAGCAAGTTATTGCAGACAAAAGATTACGATCTACCATCTGCTATGGAACTCTCAAGAAATAGTAAAGACTTTTTTAAGGATTTTTGATCGGATGTAGCTTCTGATGAAATGCTCTGGGATGCCAAAGAACTAGCCGCCGAGATTTATATTACTGCTAACTTTTAGATGAGACAGTCACATCACAGGGTTCGAAGGGAAAATGTTAATTTGATTACGAAGCATGAGATGATCCGTTGGAAGATCCTAAATTAAAATTTACTATAAAGTTTTATTTTTTGACAATGGACCAAACAAATAATGCCTTAGAATGTAAATTTAATTAGATGTAATTGTTTCAAATTTTTATACAATATATAACATTTAAGAGATACCCTTAAAGATTTAATTAATTAAAAACTGTAAAAATTTAAAAATGATGTTGACCAATAGAGAGTCAGAGGATTTCAACGCGCTTGATCTAGCAAATGAGATAATGTTAGTTTCAGCTTTTATAGAAAAAAAAAAAGAAAGCCCCAGTTGAAGTTTCAAAATTTATTTCAGTTTTAGAATTTGTGTGCTCCAAATTTTGCTGTTGCATTAAGAATTTTACTTTCTTTGCCAATAAGTTTAGCAAGTGGAGAGAAGAGATTGTCAAAATGTAAATTATTAAAGAATTTCTTACGGTCCACAATTTTTCAAAATAGATTAAAGGGCTTAGTTGCTTTGACTATCGAGCATGAAATAGCCGAATAAATTGCTTTAAAAGAATTGATGGGAACGTTTTCAGGATTAAAAGTCAGAAAATAATTTTTGTAATATTTTTGTTATTTGTTTTATTTTTGTGTTTTTGGCTTTTAATAAATATTTATATTATACTGTTATGCTGCTTTTTTCTTCCCAAGTAATATTCAAATTTTATAGGTGTGTATTTATGAAGAATATTTATCTTTTTTAATAATATTTTTTTTAACTTTGAGAAGGGGCGGCAAAATTGCTAGAGCCGGCCCTGATGGTATCACTATGAAATGTCTCTCACATTTGAGGACTTTGCGTGTCTGCACTTTGGACAGCGTTTCAATATTTTTTGTCTCCAAAGATCAATGCCACCAAAAGAGAGGAACAGTTAGGAGAGTTGACAAAGAGTACTGAGCTACGGTAACAAATAATGATTCTTGCTTGCGTGCTCTGAAGAAAAAATCATTACCATCTCTAGTTTCTGTAGGCGATGATTAATATTCATGAGAAATAGTGTTTTTTTTCCAGACTTGCCATTTAATTGCATGAAATATATGTTGCCTAGGACAGAAAAATGACCTAAACAAAGATGAATGATCAACGATGTCATAAAGAACTTGGAAAAGCAAGTAAGAAGTTCAATAGTCTACTAATCTAACGGCAACTTTTCTCTTACTTACTTAAGGACTTGGTTTCACCAGCAGGTTGAAGACTTTTCAAAATGCTCAAAGATTGTCAAATAGAGTATGTACTTTTCAGATACTGTAATCGTTCATTAGAGCGAAAAACTTGACTGTATTACAAGAAAGTGTCTGAATTAACCGAGTGGTCGTGGACAGGGACGTCCTAAGGCATGGGCCAACTGGGCCTGGGACCAGGGCCTCTCCCTCTGGGGAGGGGGCTTCGTTTTCTTCTTGTCTCTGTCTTAATAAGATCATGATCTGGATAATTTTAATGGTCAAATATTGTTCCTGCACATATTTTCCGAAAAGCAAGAAATTTCAAACTGCTTGTCAACTGGCAAAAGTGGTAAGACTGTGTTATTATGCGATTACCGTTTTCTATGTCTAAGCCTAGGTCTTTTACTATAAGCAATCATTCAATTCATTTAGTCGAAATACGGTCATCGGTTGAGCCAGTTTGTGTCACACATTTATTTGTTTCAAATTATCTTTTGAACGAGTATTTGACAATGCATGCTAAATACTGTCTACATTTTAAGATCTTAGGTAGGGCCTACTTCTGCATAGGGGCCCAGGGCCTAAGAAAATCTTAAGATTTCACTGGGCGCGGGGTCTCAAAGAGTCTTAAGACGTCCCTGGTCATGGACACGTGGCTGGAGTGTCATGACTGACTAAGTGCACTGAAAAATTGCCATGTATAGGAGCTGATACATGATAAATTTATCGGGGCTTAGCCTTCCCACATTCGTGTGGAGTTGAAGTTAGAAGAGAGGGGTGCAAGATCGACCCCGAATCCGTGACCGTGACCATTAAGCTACCGCAGCCTCACAACCTGATGGTGGATGCATTCTAATGTGGATGGACATGTCATCATTACGTGTAGGCAGCCTTTTTTTATTGTTGGCATAATAAATAATGGCATAATAAATTTTTAAAAGACATTTTAGTTTTGATAATTCCAAGTGTGGATGTTAGAAACTAATTCATTATATATATATCTATAAAAATAAGCGATCTTAGGCACGTGATGTTTACTTTAATAATCTAGAAGTTCTAGCCGCCTTTCCCGTCCCACAATCATTGGATTTAAATTCAGTCGTTCATATTAGGAGAAAACTGTAGGTTAATGCATGAAAAGAAATAGAATTTTTTTTTATTTTTACTCAAAAGTCTTTTATGGGCACATTAAAAATAAATTAACATGAAAACAGTTGAATTGAACATTTTATAACATTTAACAGTTTTTTAAGCTATTTTTGCTTTTAGTACTGAGAGCTTTCTAAAAAAAAAGTAGAAAGGCACTGAAGTTTTTTTTTACAGGCTAACAAAATAATTTCGTAACAAGTTTCCTTTTTATCTGATTTGATCCGTTAAAAATGCCTATTTGTCATCGAATCATTATGTGATTAGATTTAAATTTGACAGAAAAATTGACGCGATCGAGTGCATTTTCCCCTTGAATTACTAATAGCTATCCTTGAATTTAACGAATGAATATTGCCCACGTTTTTTCTACTAGTTTTATTTTTGAGTTTTTGGCCGTCTATGGAAGAAAATGGAATGTAATTCGAAAAGAACCAATAGTTCGCAAAATTAACTATGTTAATGGATGAACAATCTTATTGGTAAACGCAGTCTCCTCCGTTTAATTCTCCTCAGTTCCGAAGAAGCTAAGGTTTCAGCACTTGTAAATAATCTTGAATCTTCTTGCTGCCATGTATCTCTTCCCATTTGGCGAGTTAGTAAATGGTTAGCTTAGGTCATCCTTAAGATCATGCCAGTAGTATTGATAGCTACCAAATATCTAAATTAAATTTTTTTCAGGTTTACGAATATGGCAGAATAGTGGTTCCATTTTGTGGTTCATGGCATTTGATATTTGGCCCAATCGAATCACCTGGCTATGTATATTTTTAACCATTTCGACTGAAGCATTCTCTTTTTGAATAAAAAAGTTTTGGATCTATTTAATAGTGTTGTACGCAGTTTATTTAGAGACGAGTGTTAGTCCTACTTATGATTTGACCTTTTAAGTAAGCACGCCTTTTTTTCCCAAAACCTCCAGGAAAAAATAATTTCATCACGAGGATTCAGCATGTTCGGCCGTCCTGTCATCTTTTTAGATCCACGACTGGCTGATTTTCGTAAAATGCAAGAAATCGCCTTAAGACCAACTTTATGTAGATATGCACTCTCAAACTTGAGAGTCATTGAAGGATACTCCTCTAGGGAGAGAGAAATTATACAAAAGAAAAATATGTTACTCTACAAAAAATAGGATTTAAAAAAATACTTTCAACAAAATCGAATTTGTTTAAGATAGTCTTATTTCATTGAGATTCGAAACAGTCTGATTATTTTTGAGAGCATCAAATTGTGTGTGGTCTTTGAAATTAAATATATATATTAAAAAAATTCAGAAGGGTAAAAGAAGGACAATTGAGCTAGTGATTAAATTCGAATTAAAAATAATATAAATTTATTAAGATATAATTAGTTAAGTAAGTCCTATGTGATTTTAAAAAAATGAGGAGGGAATATACAGTCACACAAATGTCAGGGATATACAATGAAGTGGCTAGAGCAGCGATTCTCAAACTGTGGGGCGCGCGCTCTAAGGGGACATAATAATCCTTCGTGTAGAGCGCGAGCATATTAAAAAGTCAAAAAATAAAAAGTTATTTAAAATTATTTTAATTAACTGAAAGGAAGCGAACAAAATATATTCTGACATGATAAAAAAAAAATAATATGCGCATTTTCACTCTGATATAATATACTTATAAATGTCACAAAACTGCACATTGTACAGTGAAAATCGTTTAACACAAAACTGAAGGGATTGAAATATTTTTTCGTGTTAAAAGAATTTCGTATTAAGAGATACTGCAAAAGAAAAAAAAACACATATTCAACAAAATTAAGTTCATAGTACATTTTATTTGCAATATGTATATATGCAATTATTTAATACAAATCAATGAAACAAAAACATTCATAAGAACCTAATGAAATTTAAGACGAAATTTTCAAGTTTTTAGCTGAACAAAAGATCCATTGAGTTTTTTAAAAATAATGCGATATTTTTCTTTGCATTGACATTTTTAGAATCAAATTGTCTGCGAACTCTTGGTCATTTTGCTCGTAAAAAATTCTTCTAAAATAGAAAAAATTACGCGAATGAAACTTACTGATTTTTACACTGCGTTGTAATCGTTACCGAATACTAAAGCCAACTGATGAGAGATATGTTTTTGTGTAGCGTTCGTTGAAGTAGATCAGGGGTTTCAAACTAGCGGTCCGGCCAATATATTGGCATTCAACAATATGTAATAAAGTATCAAAATGTCTTAAGTAATAGGAAAGATAGTAGCAGAGATGAGATGTCATGTCAGGGCGTAAATATTAAATTTTTCTTGTTCTTTTATATGTGTTTATTACAACGCATTATTCGAAAAAAGTTACATTTCTATTAATATTGATTTTCTTTGTGGCCCATCTTAAGTTAAACCTTGTTTATTTGGCCCAAGTCAGCATTTGAGTTTACACCCTTTTGGTAGAAAGTGACAATCGTTTAGATAAACAAAATTGGCTCCTGTCACTGGCTATTCCAAGGGTATTTCAAAGCCAAGTTAGCCTACTTCCTACGAAACATGTAAATTCACCTCTTTTTCCTATCACCCCTTTTATGAATCATGCTTGCACTAGTGGTGTTTTTTGTATTTGGCTCACCCCCCCCCCAATAATCTTTTCGTGTTAAACGATTTTTGTTTCGTGTTAAAAGAAAAAAATGTATGGAAATACATAGTAGTTTGTCGGGACTGTTCTATTATTTCGTTTTAACTGATATTTCTTTTTAAACGTTTCCGCGTTAAACGTAATTCACTGTGTTTGATAATTAATTTACCAAATCTAAATTAAGAACAAGTTTCATAATTACTAGAGTCGGAAATATAAATAGCATACGAAACACTTTTGTTTTAAGTGCAGAAAATTCATCCTCTACCCCTGCTTAAAATTCAAAGAACGATTTGTTACTAAATTGTTTTTCGATTTTGCCACTTGACGTGAAATCCATGAAGATTTCTTCTTCGGCAGTTGAAAGTCTTTCTGCATCAAGGTACATGGCACTTGGTAGCCTTGATACCTTCTTTAATCAAAAATATTTTTGCAATCTATTCCAATTTCAAAATTAGGAGGGATAAGAAACATAATACTTATCCTGTTACTTAAAATTAACTTACATGATCTTTCTTTCCTTCCCTGCGGGAAGGACACGACAACAACAACTTACATGTTGTTGTTTCAAATCCTCTTGGAGCAGGAAAGCCTACACCAAGTCCATTTGACCTTTCCGCATAAGAATGTCACAAACCAGGTCATGATCTCCAAACAACTGTCCCAGGGAAATGCCCCAGCAGTCCCGAAGATGAGCAGGAGAAACAGGGAGAGAGCAGGGACAGGTAAAGGAAGACTTTACCCCAGCAAAAAAAACAAAGGTCATATCACGCAGGGCTTTTGGTTGTTATAACTGACTTAAAATATCTATTAGATAAAAGTAACATATAGAAACTTTAATACTGATCTTGATAATTTTTACGGTTTATAATTACGGTCATTTTGCAGATTTAGCGTCAAAGTGTGCGTTATTATTATATTCAATATATTGTTATTGTATGAGGGAGGGGCACGATGAAAATTATGATTGAAAATTGGGTCAGAAATATTCAAATTTTGGAAAGCACTGGGCTAGAGCCACAGTAAACCTCGACACTTTTCGCTGTGTTGCTTTTTACCAGGAATGGCCACCCTTTTTAGGAAAAGTGCCACTATCAGATAAAAAATTATTAAGCGTGCCACTTTTAACTTTTCGAACAAATGAAAAGGTGAAAAAATGTTTCTTATAGGTTTATTACGTAAGTTTTAAGCAAAGAGCACGTTTTTAAAGCACAAGTCTAAGTAGCGGAAGTGGCCAAGGTAACGGACTCGTAGCAGGTATGTCATGAGTTCGAGCCTAGCGCCGCTGAAGGCCCGCCGTGTAGGGAAACGATGCAAGTTAAATCTGTCGAGAGCTCAAACGTCCTCTCGTTGATGTGGTGTGGTAGTTAGGAGAAGGGGCAGCCAGCTCAGGTATAGTTCTCGTCATTTGAGCATGGTTCAAAATTACGAGGTCCGTCGCCAAAAACCCTCGTGCACAACTGAACAGTGCGACGTTAATATTCACTCACTCACTAAGTAGTGGAACAATATAATAAATGAGATTAAAGCACAAACTTAAATTTCATTGTTAATCAGTTTAGTTAATTTTGAACTATATTTTGGTCTTGTTATGTTCATATATAATAGAAAACATTTATTCACAAACGTGTGTTGATTCAAATCTACAACAATATCTGACAGCCAAATAGTATAAATTTGAAAAATTGCTTGTTAGTGCAAATTTCCAAAATTCAATTAGAATTCCTTATATTTCCTTTTCAGTGTAGTATAGTGCTGTATACAATAATTTCGATTTCAGGTGGGTAACAATTAACAGTTTGCAGAGAAGTAGAAAAAGAATTTGTGAAAAAGTCTGTATTCTTTTATCATCTTGAAAAATCATCAAACCTAGCGCTGAGAGAATTATGCAAAAATGGATAGTAAATTTTTAAATCCATCACAGATCGGAGCACTCCTGCATTAATGTGAAATATGTTAATTTCCCCCTCTAAAATCAAGACGAAAAAAGCAAAAAATGTCCACAAAAGAAAATTTGACCAACTAGGATAGAAAAAATACAATCTCTCTTTTCTCTATAATCTTAAGTTTAATTTATTTTAAAATCCTTTAATATCGGTAAGAAAAACCAAATCATATAGCTGTCTTCATTCTAGAATAGCAAATATTCACCGGATACTCCAGTGTCTTCTTCCAGATATTTTAAAATGCGCTCCCTCAAATTCCAAAATTTCGCGAGTGAAAAAAGCATTTGGAAAGCCAATTCGCACACAACAATGCGAAAGCATTCTCTACACGATAAATTTCTACTGAATCTCAATTAAGTTTAGTTAAAATAAATTTCAAGAGTTTTTTTTTCTTATACCAAAGGTTCCCAAACTTTTTTGTCGCATAGACCCCTTGCCATGCTTTTCTGTTTTTGGTAGACCCTTACATACCTAATATTGAATTTTTGCAAATTTATCAACTTAAATATCTTTTTGACAGCAGGTATAGGACAACTTACCTTAAAAGATTTAAATTTCAAACTGTAGCGAAATACATTGTTTAAAACGTAAAAGGCACATGATAATTCATTAAATTAAAATTTAATTTATTCTGAAAATTTTTGTTACATGAAGTAACTGAGCAACAAACAAATGCTTTTAATAGGAGGTATGAATCTGGTGTTTTAATAACAAATTTTCACCATTTGGCTAGATTTAACCCTAAATCGCATCGGATATATATAGTGGTGTTCAGTCTTTTTTTTTTTTTTAGCTTTGTATCCGCACTGAAATTTCTCATTAGGAAAAACAATTAAAAACTTTCTCAAGAAATTCCATAATTCGAAATAAATTATATGAACATCTTTTTAAAGCCAAACATGTTCTCTCTGACATCAGCTTCTAAACTTTACTTCAAAGTCTCCGTTAGAGTCTATTCCTATCAGTTCCTCTCATAATCTGACACTTTTTTTTCGTTGTAACCGTATGAGTTTATTGCCTACTGTGGTGTCACTATAGACAAAACATTCTTCAATCTAGTTTCAATATCTGAATAAAGGACATTGAAATATTCTGAATATGCTTATAGGTTAAGACGTCATTTTCCTGGCAGATTGTCTGTGACCAATTGAGAAAGTGGGGAAATTTTTGCGACGTAAATATTGCACTCCTTTAGATTAATTCTGGCTAAAAACGCTGAAATGATAGTCCTTGTTTTAATAAAACTTATGCTGTTGCCTAGGAACTGCAAATTAACCTCTTTATAAATTTAGTAAATATATCTGTTAAATAAGTAAATCTGGTTTCAACTTGATTAAATTTTCTTTAAAAACTAATTCTTGATCTGGTTAAATGAGAGTCACTATCGTAGATCCCTATTTTCATATCATGGACCCCCAAATTATTTTTCCGCTGTCGTAGACCCCTTGCAAGCCATCACAGACCCCTGGGGGTCCATATAGACCACTTTGGGAATCACTGTCTTAGACAATCGCATTTCAATAAAATTGTAAAAAAAATAAATAATTGTTATTTATAATAATCTTTTCAAATTTTTTATTGTCTTTGCGTGTCACAGTTGCAACTCCTCCGTGCCACACTGTGGCATGTGTGCCGTGGGTTGGCCACCCTTGCTGTATACAGTTGCTGATCAATGGTGCTTACTGACTGGTATCGGGCTCTTTTCGCCTGCAGGACGATATATCGGTCATTCACTGCAGTTGTTTTCCTAAGGTGGCCACCACCATTCTTTCCTACATGGTTTAAAAGGCTTTCCAAGTGTGCGAAATGACACTTTTGATGATTCCGAACTCTTCAGCTACACTGGTCAAACTACGCCCCTCCTCCAGCTTTCCAATCATTTTTCCACGCGTGAAGTCGTCCAGGTGATTTCTTCTAGCCATATTTCACGAAAGAATTCACTTGCACTTGCAGTGAATGTCTTTAATTGAGCCTCCACTCTTCCTTTTATTGTAGTCTTGAGCTGCACGCGCCGACCCGAAAGCAATTTGTATATACTCACTTCGCCAATGACGCTTTATTCCTGACATATGCATAGGCAACACCTTTCTACTGAATTCCATGTTCATTGCACTTTTCTGCAACTTCATGGCTATTTTCTTAAATTTTACACTATTGTTTAAGTTTCGCACATCAGTATAAAAACATGGAATCAGTAAATTTAAATATCTTCCTACTGTTCTGTTTTCTTCAAATTAAACGCGAAAATATTTTTTTTCCCTTTAAGAAAAAATATTTCAGAATGCTTACGGCCTTAGGATTCAGAAGAATTACGAACATTTTATTCTTGTGTAGTTCCATTTTTTGATATTTAAATTTTCTTATTTTCTATCTAATAAAACGAATTTTTAGAAATTATTTATAAACTTCCTTTAAAAATTATACAATAAAAAAAAATATTGATGACATAATATTGATAACATAAATGTACTGTAGAAGTTCCAAGCAAAAATATGGAGATAAAATTAACGCGAAAAGAAGATTATTAATGTGCGATTTAGCTTATAAGCATACATTATATGTGATTTTAATTTTACTTAAATGCAGTGGTTATATAAAAGAATCCCTATTCTGTCTAATACAATAATATCTAATTTTATGTCAACTCGGTAGCTTAGAGGTACTGTGCCCGCTTCTTAAGCCCAATGTTGCAGGTTGGATCAAGGCTAGAATCGATAGATTTTCTGAATGCGAAAATCGTAGGCACGCATGTCGTGATTGTGTGGCATGCAAAAGATTCTTTGAGTATTAATTTTGCTCTGATACACTCGACAAAATTAAATCATGGTAATATTTATCACGCAAAAAATTAATTCAAGCGTCAAAATTTGATAGCGAGAGCCCCCATTAGATGGTACTATCAATGAAATGGTTCTCACATTTGTGGACTTACCGTGTCTGCAAAGGCTTACTTGCCAGTTTACAGCCCATCAGAAAAAAATAAACGAGTATTTAAATTGTTCTTCTGAATAAATTATAATTTTTAAAAAACTAATAAACATTCTTTTATGGTTAATCGAACTAAGATGTAACTTAATCTGGAAATGGCATCTGAAATTAGTCGCCAGATGCGGGATGGGTTTTAAAAATGGGAAATCGTTAATCCGGATGATCTTGATCAGGAAAATGGAATAAAATAATTAAGTAATTGTATCGTCATCGGTCCTGGATAAGTGAGCAAAATTTTGAATTAATTTGACCTTTTAAAGTGAGTAAAAATGGAGTTCGAAGATTCTGTTACATACAAGTGAAGCTTATAAAAGGGTGTTAAAAATAGCTAACATTCGTACTTTTATTATAATAGAACAGTTAACCTTTTATGTAACATATATTTTTTGTGGAACATGTAAAAAATATTTGGCTTGTATTGGGTTTTAAACGTAGAATGACTTGCCATGATGAATGAAACCAATATTACAATTTAAAATATGCATTTTTTAAAAATTTTAACTATGCATTGATTAGTTGCCCTTGAAAATACGGATGAGAATTTTTTTCTCCAATCAAATCTTTAAACTTCTTGAAGTTCTTCCAAGGGTGTTCGAAACTTGTAAAAGGCTGTCTTGCGAGGTTGTGGTAACCTGTAGTTACCCCTTACATTCGAACCCTCCTGTCTATCTGTAAACCCGGCTAGATGTGTAGGAGGAACTAAATAATCCACAGACATTATATGCCATTCTAATTTGATTTATTAATTCTTATTACTGATTATGAACAAACACAACACAATTCTAATTAAGGTATATAACAATGGTAGAGTGCAGAGGTGAGATATTCAAATGCGGGAATAATATTACAGACCATTAACTGAATCTAAGACGGCTTAATTACGCTCATTTACAACTACGTCGCACACTACTAATCCGCTTTTACTTAATCAAAGGTACTAAAGCGGCGCATTTATCCGGAGGATAGAACCAGGTACCTTTGGATCCGAAACCGAGCAACTTAACCACTACACCAAAATGATCACCTTGGTGCGGAGGTTGTTACTGGCTTATGTAGATGATACCGCTACATACTCCCCCACCAGTGAGTCGGTGGATAGGTGAACGAACGATGTATTTGTTAAATCAAGCGTGTTTGCTGCTGCATCACGTGTTGTGACGGCTTGAGGGTTGCGTCACTATGCGACGGCTTTTTTTGGTTGCATTTGCGGTGGATAGATGGTGCCACGACAGTTCAGAAGGTTGCCTTTTTCTGAGTTCAGCCAGGGTCACCAATGAAGTGGCGCGCTAATCCGGAGGGACAGAACTCGGGATCTTTGGATCCGAAACCGAGCAACTTAACCACTACACTAAAATGATCACCTTGGTGCGGAGGTTGTTACTGGCTTATGTAGATGATACCGCTACACCTAATACCTGGATCGCTAATGCTTCGGATCCTTCACGGGAAACTTCAGACACTTCTTTGGCTTGATCAATTGACGATGGCTCCACGCTCTTTAATCTTTAATTCGACTGTTTTTCAATCTTTTATTAACCACTTCTCCTTGCACACATCAAACGTATCAACTTCACTTAACTTGTCAACAGCTACGTGTCGACAGCTCACTTGCTTCACTTTACTTCACCTAACTTAACTTGACCTCTTACTTCACTCCCCTTCAACTCGCGAAAACCGAATTTATATAATATTCCTCATTTACATAAATCACGCTTGGTTTCTCGATGAAGGTTGGTTGAAATAAATATTTTGATTTTAGTTTTAAGTAGAAACGCGTATAGATTCGTCACAAGGTTTCTATCTTAAAACTATAACTCGGGGTTTTTCTGGAAACTTATCAAAATCTTTAACTACAACTTGCTTACAGAGAAACGTGATATACTATACGATATAAGCAAGTTCAAGTGCAACTAGAGATAAAGAGTAGTTACTTTATCGAACCGTATCGTAGGCTTCGCGATTAGTATTTCAGTGAATTACTGTCAGGAAATTTTGTTTAAGTTTTGCGTCAGGATTCTCTGAAGGCATAGGAAAATTGAAGCTGTGACCTGCATCCCTTTCTGGTGGTATCTGGTAAGTAAAATTTAATTTTTTATAGTAATGCATAGTATATATACAGTCGAACCTCAATATAACGAACCTCTATTATACGAATTTCTCTATTTTGCGAACTTTTTCCTGGAACCAAGAAAATTTTACTATTTTATTTGTAAAATAACCTGCAAATAGCGAAGTGCATTTTCTACATAACGAAATTTTCTGTTCGGATTCGATTTATTTTCTATTTTTAAAATATTTCAGGACATTTTTCAAATAATTCTCTCTTTTAGTATATTTTATGGTGATCAATGACTTTGAATTGGTTTTACCAGGTGGCTAACTCACCTAGAGCAACGAAATGGCCGTAATTTTTTTAAACAAAACACTCAAGCAAAGTTAATAGATTTTATCAGGAATTAAATTTAAGGACACATGTGGTAATGTAAGCTTAAAATTAATGGTTATATAATAATGTACGTTTAAAATTACTCCCAGGCTTAAAATTAGAAAATGTCGTTAAAAATTCATTAGTTTAAATATAAAATTATTTTTTAAAGTTGAAAATACAGTGTATTCCTGTACACAATGCCTTTATTTTTTTTTTATTTTCTTGGTTTTTCTTTTGATGTGTAAGATATACAAAATGAATAGATATTAATTTTCAAAAAAAGTGTGAATATATATAATTATTTTTTTTAAATAATATATATAGTGTTTAGGAATTTGAAATTTGTTTTATGTGGTTTTTAAAGTATATTAAGGGAACCTGGACATCAAATACTTTCAAAGAATCGATTTTTCAATTTTAGTTCTAAAAAAATAGTGCATATTTTTCTGAACCTAAAAATGAATAATACTTACATGTTTGTTGATAAAATATCCATAAAATATGAAAAATAAAAATATAAACAAATGCCCACGCCCCTTTTGACCCTTAGTTTTTTCACTTTTTCTCTCAAAAGCATATTTTTTTGCATTTAGGTACATTTTTAAAAAAAACTATTGCACTGTAAGATTTCAGATTTTTTATACTCCTATACAAGATGTCTATGCATATAGTGAACCTAATTTTTTTTCTATTAAAATAGTGCCTAATTTTTTAAAAATTGTTTTATGCATAAAAAAAGCAGAAAAAATAGAAATTTTCCAAATTTCAAAGTTTTATAATTTTTTTAAAGAAACTATACTAAATTTTCACTAAAAAAAATAGGTTCACTGTTTTTTGTATGAGTATTGTTTTATATATGTGTAAAAATAGTTTGCATAAAAAAAAGATACTTTTTTAAAAAATGGTACCTAAACATAAGTATGTATTATGAGTTCTCAAAAATTATGTATTACTTAAATTAAGCAGGGGAAAAAACTTTTGAACTAAAAAGTTATTTTTGTAGTTCTACTGAATAATTAAATTATCTTTATTAAGAACGTAAAATATTTAAGCTCTATTGGAAATTTTAAAAGATATATGTCTCATAAACAAAGGGTCTTAATTTTGGCATTTTACACTTTTGAGCATGTCCTGGTTCCCTTAAAAGATTAAACTCTAGTTAACGAACTTTTTTTCGGGATTTAGCGACTTCGTCAAATAGGTGTCTGACTGTATAGTTGACTTTTCCCTCATAAACTTAAGCTAACTGATAAATAAATATCTTTGAACTATACTAATATCTGTGATTTGCGGAATGGATTCTACGCCTACTTGCACGTTCGGTCTGGGTCAAAATAGACTAAAGGTTGGGAATTGATTCAATTTTCTGGTTTCATTTTTTTACTTTTTTATTTGCCAATTTAAATTGCAGTGTTTTCAAATCATGTGAGCTACACAAGATCCTTTTACAATTTGAAATTGTTCTGGTTGTACTCCAAATCTTAAATTTTAAAGCGAGAAATGTAAGTAAATACAGTCGACTCTCAATAATTCAAACCTTTGATAATACAAACCACTCGATAATTCGAAGCATATGCTCAGTCCCTTGAAAAACTCTTGATATTTCGAACTAAACAATACGTTTAGATACACTCAATAATTCGAAGTTATCTCATAAAACTCTCGACAATACGAACACTCACTATTATGTACAGTCCTGCAGTTTTATATTGTATTGTCTCTGTGTCTCCCCTGTAACGTAGCTTCTTTAATGACCATCTAACAACTACCCCTTCTTAGTGTTTTCCGGTTCATCAGGAGAAAATACACTTTTATTGCTTTCCTTCTTCAAGAAGACAATAGATCAAACGCACTTGTTGTCAGCTATCCATATCTTTCGTTTAACACGTGGCATCACTACACATGTGTTCAGAAAGGATGGTCCATTATTGAGAAGAAGATATGCGTAGGATTGTGTATGTGTGTGAATGTATTCTTTTAACTTCTGTATAATATTTATATTGTACAATATGTACTTTTTAAAAATTACTTTATAATAGTTTTATACATATGTACAGCTGTTGTGTTATTACATAGTTTCAAATTTGAATGTGTTAAAAAAAATTATCTTGGAGTATTTTGGGAGTTCTTTTCTACCCTCTTGATAATTCCCACTCTTGATAATTCGAAGTTTTTCATTGGTCCCTCCAATTATCGAGAGTCGACTGTATATATAGGGAGAGAGTGAGCTAATAGTAGGAATTGAACAAGGAATAAAAAAGTTATTAGCATGTTGCTGGGAGGAAATTTTGTTGGGAGAAAGAAAAAACCTTTGAACCAGCACAGACTATTTGTTAGATTTAATCAAACATTCTTCATCAAAATAGCTTCGATTTGCGATTTTGCATTTATGTTATTTAAAATTGGATTCAACATTATTTTTTAAAAAATTATTTTCTTTCGTCTTCGGACCCAACAAAAATTATTTATACGAATTTATATGCGAAATCATACCCAGACTTAAGAGGTCATCACTCAGTCCCACCCATCGCGTGTGTTCGGGGTATTACTGGATTATACAAGAAAAATTATTTAACAGTGGACTTCAACTCTTTGCGACGCGTTAAATGTTCGATACCTTATAGAAATCAGATGAACATTTATATCTTCTTCTCACTGTTTTTTGAAGAGAATAGTCGATGCATCGATTGGAGATAAATTACTCAAATATAAATACAGTCAACTCTCGATAATTCAAAGTCGAAGGGACCAATAAAAAGCTTCGAATAATCAATAGTTCGAATGATCCAAGAGGGTAGGAAAATACTCCCAAAATACACGAAGAGAAAAATTTTTCTAACACATTTAAATTCGAAACTATGTAATACACTCATGTCCATAAATGAAGGATAATTCAGAATCACACAGAAATTGAGCTCTAAAATAAAAATTTCACCTGTAGAATTATCACACACATCTTGAAGAATATGCAAATTACAGGAAACCACAAGATGGCGCGGATAGTACGTCACAATGACGAGAGTGTAAGAGAGGGGTATATAAGGAATGGTGGCAAGGAAGTAAAATTGTTCACAAGCGCTTTAAAAGCCTTTCAGTGCAATAACCGCATAGTTAAGGCACAAAGGAAGCATTTGGATGATTTTTTACGAGGTAGAATTATCGGACGATTGGAATGTGGACGTATCCAGCTGGAAGTATCCGAGGAACTTGGAATCGCTCAGAGTGTCATCTCCAGGCTTTGGCAACGATTCCAAGATGATGGTAATGTGAGTAGATGTTACAGCACAGGTCGCCCCCGGGTTACAACACCGAATGAGGACCTGTATTTGGCAGTTACTGCCAAAAGAAACAGACGGAGGACAGCATCAGACCTGTCTCATCAGCTACCGGTACGACAGTTTCAAAGCAGACCGTGTACAGACGCTTAGGGCACATTGGTCTATATGCTCGTAGGCCTGTCAGATGTGTTCCCCTTACCGCAACTCACTGTCGCCTGCGATTAACCTGGAGTAGAGAGCATGCATTGTGGTCACCGCAACAGTGGTCATGTGTGATGTTTTCCGACGAGTCCAGGTTTAGTTTGCAGTCTGATTCTCGCCGGACTTTCATATGGAGAGCACCAGGTACCCGTTACCACCAAGAGAACACCATTAAACGACACCGTTACGGTGGTGCAGGATGGCTCGTTTGGGGAGGAATTATTCTTGGTTCCAGAACTGACCTGCATGTTCAGAGTGTAATCATGACAGGCCACATCTATCGGGATGTCATTCTGGAACAACATGTACGTTTGTTTCGGGGCGCCATGGGTGCTGAATTTCTGTTTATGGATGATAATGCCCGTCCTCACCGTGCAAACATTGTAGACGAATGCCTTCAATCGGAGGATATCACACGAATGGATATGTCAGCATACTCACCGGACTTGAATCCAATAGAGCATGTGTGGGATATGCTTGGCCGACGAATTGCAGCCCGTTAACCCCCTCCCACCTGTCTACCGGAACTTCGGAGGGCATTGCTTGATGAGTGGTGTAATATTTCCCAAGATCAGATTGATAATTTGATACTCAGCATGCGTAGGCGTTGTAAGGCCTGCATTGCATCGTCCGGGAGACATACTCCGTATTAACCATCATACTAACCATGTTATACTGTTTTTTGTAAATAGGTTCTTTTTTGAAATTTGCTCCAGGGAGTCAAAATCGCAATTTTTATTAATTATGTTAAACATACAGCATCTTTTTTGCTCTTTACCTTTTGTTTAATAAATAGACTTTACAAATAAGTCAAATTTGTTTTGCTTCTGTCTCTTTCTTTGCCTGAACTTCATTATCCTTAATTTATAGACATGAGTGTAAAACAACAATTGGACATATGTATAAAACTATTTAAAATATTTTGAAAAAGTACATATATATACAGCGTAAATATTATACAGAAGTTAAAAGTTTTGTATCAAATAACTAATTTATATATAAAAAACTGTTAAAAGAATACATACTGTACATAATTTTTTTTTTGACGAAAAAAATCTGTTATATTTCTTTTGTTTTATGACATTCAATCTAATTTTGTCAATAGATTTTTCCAGAATAAATGAAGCTTGAAAAGCGTCCCCATCAACATGATTTTGAAGGGGAAAGTTGTATAGTTTGTTTAGTGACACACTTTATCTTCTGTCCGAGTTATCGGAGTCAGCTCCGATGGTCATCAAAGGGGCTACGGTACCGGGGAGACCAGAGACAATACAACACAAAACATGTAAAGCTCCAACCTGTTTGCTACAGGACTCTAAATGATAACGAGTGTTTTATCAGATCACTTCGAATTACCGCGTGTTGTATTCTAACCGGCTATAGATTTTACTTCGAAACATTGAGTATACCAAAACGTATTGTTTAGTTCGAAATATCAAGTTTTTCTAGGGGCTGAGCATATACTTCGAACTAACGAGGGTCGACTGTACTAAGTTTGTTTCCAAAATTGATAGGAATTAACTAGCAATTAGTTTGTACAATCGAAAAGAATTTTCCATTTTAGAATATTGGTTGAGTATAGATAGTATTATCAGAAGTATGTTATCGACATAATGTTATCAGAAACTATACTCCGGCAAACAATCTCAGTTGACGTGCCCACGCACGTTATTGTTGATAATTGCCATCCGACCTGTTCAGAATGTACATAGTTTGCGATTTTGGGACAGTAGAATCTTGACATGTCTTTCCAGAGCAAGGGGTTAATGATCTTAATGATTTATTTATTAAATAATGAAAATTCGTTCAAAAAGTTTATACTTCGGAAAAAATTATAAAATGAATTATTTTAGAATTTTTCTCAAAATTTAGGATTTTAAAGAATAATACGTCATTACTTGCCATAATGGTATAATCGGCATTAATTTTTCATCTGTAAGATTAAATTGCCCGAGATATATAAACCGGTGATATGAAAGATCATAGACCGATGCGATTCCTGTCTATATAAACTTTTGAGAGATTTAAAGTTACAGCTGCAATGCCAAAATAATTCCAAATGTGCTCTATCAGATTTAAGTCAGGCCAACAAGATATCCTCTCCATTTTTTTTATCAAGAAGCTTAGAGGGCATAGTGATTCAATGTGGTTGAGCTGTATTGTTCATCAGAATAAAATTGTCTTCAATAGCAGAGTAGCATGATTTTTCATATATACAGTCGACCCTCAATTTTACGTACTTTTTCCTAGAACCAAGAACATTTTACTATTTTCTTTGTAAAATAAGCTCCATATAGCAAAGTGCTTTTTCTATAAAACGAACTTTTTCTCTTGTAATTCGATTTATTTTCTCTCTATTTTTCAGAATATTTTCTTTTAGCACATTTTATGGCGATCAATGTCCAGGTGCCTAACTCACCTAAAGCAATAAAATTGTCGTAATTTTTCAAAAAAATAAATAAAATTGACAGATTTTTATCAGTAATTAAATATAAAAACGCATGTGATAATGTATGTTTAAAATTACTAGTAGACTTAAAATTAGAAGAGATCGTTAAAAAGTTCATTATTCTTAATAATAAAATTATTTTTCTTGTTCTCCTTGCAGATTTCTTTTTGATAGGTAAAATATACAAAATGAATAGATATTAATTTTCAAAAAAAAGTGTGAATAAATACTTTAAAATAATATATAGTGCTTATGAGTCTAAAATTTGTTTTATGTGATCTCTAATGTATATTAAAAGATGAATCTCGGACGAACTTTTTATCGGGATTTAGCGACTTCATTAAAAAGAGGTACGATAGGGTACATTTAACCCTTCACTTACCGCAATATGACTTACTGCAGTTTTTTTCATGCAACATCTTTTTGAATCACCACATTGAAAACTAAGGGATATACATAAGCAAAATACTTAACTTTTGGAAATTTAATCCGTTAGAGCTAATTAATTAAAGATATTCAACTGTAAAATTAATTATATACACCGTTCACTTAAAATAAAAAGTCAAATCGTTTTCTAAGGTAGACATTAACACACAAAAATAAAATAAGACACTTACCTTTCGACATTAACTACTTTTTCGGAACAAAAATGACAATCTTCGCAATTCGATCACAATGTCAGCTGAAAACGCAATTTCTGCTATAAAACTATTCGCCTTTCACGCTAAAATACTCATCATAGAACCCGTGCTGCCATATTTCTCTCTTAGAAGAGTGGATTTAAAAGAATATTCCATTTACGTATCGTCAGAGTATTCGTACAAATGGTTATTCTATGTAATTTTAAAGTGAGTGGAAATGTGCAAACAGTTTTAGATAATATGTAATTAGAACAGTAAATAGATTGAATAAAACTGCCTTCATTTTATAAATTTATTACAATGAATGCTATCATTCAGAGGCAGATTAAGGTAGTTGGAGGCCCATGGGCTTAAGAGTCGAAAAACTAAAATAGTGAAAAGAGTCGCTTACTTTAAATTTTCAAAATAAAATGTATTGTTATAATAAAACTCATCAGCTAAAGAAAAGTCTTAACTGTATATAAAAAAAATTAAAAACCTAACTTAAGAGCTTACACTTTTGCTATTACAGTTTGATTTCTCTTTGGCAAATTTATCAATTATTTTTACCATATCTATTTTGTCAAAAACATTTTATTCTGTACATAATATGGCTATGTTTTACAATTTGTCTTTTCTCCCATAGTCCTTCATAAATTATTTTTAACATGTTTTAAAACTAAAAAAGATCATTCACTTGATGCATTTGATATCGGTATTGTTAAAAATATTTTCAAAAGTTTTTCTACATTAGGATTTCTCTTGCACCTCCGATAAAGTGTATCTTTGCTTTCTTTTCATTTCTTGTTCCAAGGTGGCGTGGTTGGTTTGTCGCTGGCCTTTGCACTCATCAAGCTTGGGGCCCCTGGCGGCCGCCAGGTCCGACACCCGCCACTGCTATCATTTTAAAAAGGGGGCCTCTTTCCAGAACCATGTGCTGCCACAATGTGGCTTGCGAGACAAAACAAGTTATACACCCCCAACTTACATAATCAAAATATAATACTGTTTTTTCATTTTTAAATTTCATCTTAAAGTAAACTAGGTATAATTTTTTTGCATGGTTGCAGAACAGGCTTGACCAGCTGTACAATTGTCAGAACCTACGGCACGAGGTACAATTCTCAGTAGCACTCTCTCTTTATGCCATTAATCAAACATGTCAATTTTTGAGGGGATGGAAATTGATATATTTTGAAATGGAGCTTATTTGGAATAACATTTTCAAAATTATGGAAAGCAAAATTTAAGGAATTACGAAAGTATCTTGAAGATAACTTTTAATGATAAATCAACAGCTATTTTAAAATGCTGAATGTCATTACTAGAGATTTATCTGAAGGAAATTGCATGTTCTCTGTGTTTCGTGTGGTACTACATATCTTTTCGCATGTAATAAAAATCTTAACAAAGAAGTTATTTGATAACTGAACATTCAGAATTGAATCAAATTGGAAGTAACGAATTATACCCCTGATATTGGGATATGAAGTAGAGTGATACAGGAACTATGTACACTTTAAAATATTTATTTATTATTTAATTTCATTGAAGAAATATTTATATTTTATGTTTATTTTAATATACAGTCGTACCTTTGTTTAACGAAGTCGCTAAATCCCGTAAAAAAATTTCGCTATATGGAAAATTTGTATTATATAGAAGTTCAATTTTTAATACTTTATAAACCAAAACAAATTTTAAATTCATTAACACTATACATTAAAGAAAGTAATTATTCACATCTTTTTATAAATTAATATCTGTTTATTTTATAAATCTTACCCCCCCCCCCCCCCAAAGAAAGAAAAACTGCAAGGAAAATAAAAAAGAACGTCAAGGTATATACTTCCAATTGTACTTTTACAACGTTAAAAAAAATGATTTTATATTAAAATTAATGAATTTTAAGAACATATTTATTTTATATATCTCCCCCCCCCAAAAAAAAAGAATAGAAAGGAAAACTGCAAAATAAGAAAAAAAAAGAATGTCTGGGAATATACTGTATTTTCAACATCAAGGTAAAAAAAAATTTGCATTACAATTAATGAATTTTAAGAACATTTTCTAATTTAAAGCATACAAGTAATTTTAAATATACATTATTTTATAATATTATTTATTTATCAAAGATGTTTCCAGTGAACTGAACAATGGGGGTTAAAGATTGCACTTCTTGGATGAAGCCCTATTGTTATCGGCGAGTTAGGCATCTAATGAAACCAATTCAAAATTTATGACCACCATAAAATGCGTAAAAAAAAAAAAAGAGAATAACTTGAAATATCCAGAAGTACTTGAAAAATAAAGAAAGAAAAAATTGAATCACAAAAGAAAAGTTCGTTATATAGAAAATGTACTCCGCAATTGGAAAGTAGTTTTACAAAGAAAATTGCTAAATTTTCTTGGTTCCAAGGAAAAGTTCCCTATATAGAAAAATTCGCAATATAGATGTTCGACTATATATTTAACACATGTAATACATTATAATATAAAATATTCAATTTTAATTTTTTATTTATGAACGAATAGTTAAAAAATATCTTTTAAAATGATGCACATAATTTTAAATAAAATAAAACTTTAAATCTGTGTTCTTGACCTTTATTCCCTATGGATGCATTCCCACAGAAAATTGAATTGTTTTAAATATTTCTTACTGTATACTGGTAGATTGGTTTTGGCACAACACCATTACAGGCTGTTGACCTCTGGTGTAGAATGTCCAACCTACGACTTTCAAAGGCAAATTATTTGCAAGTATATATATTTGGAGAATTTATAATTCCAGCTATAAACATAGTGGATGTTTCTTGAACTATTGAATCAAAAGGTCCACATACAAAGAAAAATTACTGCTACCAAACACAACAGCAAAAGCTGGTATATTCTGGAGAACAAGAACCAAAAATGATATCCGCTGGCAATTTAATGGCAGAATTTATTCCAGAATTTAATACGCAGGAAGGATTTATATTTCAAACCCATATAGATTTGTGTCATTTTATTTCTAGATTTTCATTTTACACACTAAATTTGGTTTTGTGGTGAGTTAACAAAATCTTGTATCCTTTCATGGTGTTTTAAATATTTCAATAACCAGATATTCAATTAATGAATGCTATGTATTTTCCCGATTGTAAAAATAATAAATGTAGATAATGATTAATAACTTTAATTATGGTAAAAATGGATAATACTATGTGTTTCAGAATAAATGAACAGATGTCTATAAAGAATTTTTATACAAATCTTATATCAAATCATAGGAATTTTCAGACTAGAAACATGATATAAAAAAACCAAAAATAAATTTTTAAAATCTCTATTGATTGCTTGACATCAACTTGCTTTTCTATATAAATCTTTTTTTTAAAAAGTTATAAGAAGAAAATGCAAGATTTATCAAATGATATATTTTGAAAAAATACAGGACAACTTTCTGTCCTAAATTGAGAATGTAAAATTTTTAAAATTCTATCAATTTAGCAAGCTAAATAACAATTCTTAAAATAAATATACAGATAACAACCATAAGTCAAATATGCATCTTTATTGACAAGTATTTTAATAAAATTTGACATGAAATAACCCATATCAAACATTTTTGTATACTTTCTAAAAACATCAAGATACATACAAGTTTTATTTTTCATTATGTACAACATATTAACAAGAGAAACCTTTAAAAATCATTTACATTAAAAAAAATGAAAAATACTTAAATTACCATTCTTAATAAAAGTACAGCAATTTTGAAATTTTACAAAAGAAAATGAAATTAACAAAAACTGATTCATATTCCAGATTATATAAGAGGACAAAACACATTTTTCTAAAGATATTGTAGAAAAAAAGTCATTTAAATTCAAAATATTTTCCATTTCATATGATTTAAACATAAAATTTTTAATAAAATTGCTATGCTTAATGACATTTAAAAATATATTTTACACTTTTCACACAAATGTTGCAGCAGATTTTTAAACCATCATGACTTAATTCATCTTAGCTCACAGTAACAAAACCTACCCTTTTCTATATATAGTAGACAACAATTACTTTCCTCTATTTTTTGATACTAATACTTTGCTTCTTGAATCTTACCTTCACTATTTAACCTCTCATCCTCAGTTTGCAAAGCTCATCCTGCATTTTAGCCAACTCTTCTCAACCAGCTCTCTTTCTCTCCCATCCTAAATTCAAATGTGCTTGGGTGCATCCGATAGTAAATTTTTTAACTTTTATTTCCGTCACTGAGTAAAAGAATAGACATTTAAACCAAAATGTCACTCAAGTAATTACCCGATTGTTGTAATGACATTAAAATATTTGTAAATGCTTAGTAAAAATATTAGAGTTATATAGAAATTTGAAAAACATTTAACCATGTAAAATTTATATTTAAGAAAAGTTAAAAAGGCTTATAAAAAATTGCATGCTTAACAATATGATATATTTAACATTAAAAATTGCTACAGTAAAATACAAGACAAAATTTTACACATATACTAAAAAACATTACATTCTCACCATGCATCCATCTACTATAAATAAAGACATCAAATCAGTAAAAACTTGACTCATACAATTAAAGGTATAGTTAATGTTGTAGTTTTCAGCTTCAACAGTTGTGTTAATGAGTGCACATGAATGCTCTTCATATCATACAGATAAACTATTTTTAAAAAAAAATTGCTTTAAAATGGAATGAGGTACAATATCACAGCCTTCTCAAATTTTTCTTACTAGTTTTGGTGCCAATTAACGTAGACACTTGTGGTTTTTTACAAGAATGGTTCTCACTAGAAAAAGGACCTGAACAAGTTCGACAAAAAGAATAACTACAACGCGTGCAGACATATTCTTCTCCACCACGGCTTTTAGCTGCATACAAGCAGCTTGGACATTTTTTCAATGTTCCAGTTTCCACATTCTCTCGTTCCTGCAAAATGTGCATGAAAATCTTAATAAAATAAGAGAAGCTAATACAATTAGGTCACTGAATCAAAAAATTTTTTTAACGGAGCTTGACCGTTGTAAACTAATTTTTAAGTAAATGGGAAAATAAACAGGAAAGAGAAAATCACAAGTTTATTAAATTTTAATTTATTTCATCACCATCAATATATAAATATGGTAATTACAATAGGTTTTCTCCCCCCAGCAGAAAATGTGGATTAATTATTTTTCCTTTAACTCTTACATGAAAATCTTGTCTGATATACTTTCTGTGCAGAATAAGTCTTAGGATCAGAAATAAATTGAGGACATTTAATGAGGCACTTCTGTATAAAATTCAACACTGAGAACTTAAACATCATACTTCAATTCTCTCTTTGAGTCATAACTGCATAACATTAATACAAAATTTTGTTTAGTCACAATTCAAAATTATAAAAATAAATAATACTTTTTTTTATAGTTGTATCAGTGGAGTAAATGAGCTTGACTCATTAGAAAAGCATTTGACTGATTGAACATAAAAACATCCATTTTATTACTGATTTTTACCTAAGCTTCTTGTTCCCACACTTTAAGTGTTTTATGCAAGCATTGAAAAATGTAGGCATTTAGAAGAGTGACTAGGGAAGAAGATATTATTCATGATAATCACTAATTTGTGGGATATGGTAAGCATCAAAAGGTTAAAGTATAGGAAAAGATTATACATAAAAAGGCGATATTAAAGTAATTATACAAAGTAACCAGTACAAGCAATTAATAGAGTTATATTGACCACTTTTTTCTAAAGAATGCTGCAACATCTTTATAATTGCACATGTTTTAATAAAAGTGAAAATGGGAAAGTTAATAGCCAAACAATAAAAAATGCAAAAATAACTTTTCATTTAAAATTCCAATTTTAGTTTTACATACAATATTATTAGTGTAATTGAAATATATCCTATATAGCCATATAAGAGCTCATAAAAAAAAATATTTTACCTCAAGAAAGGACTTGAATTTTTCACTTGGTTGGTTTACTAGAGGCTGTTTGTTTGGTATAGTCAGATTGGCAAGATCTGAATGCAAAATTTTGAATTCGTGCACAATATAAACTCTTGAACTATCTTCTGATAGTACTTCCTTTCTTTTATTTTCCTAAAATAAATATTAGAAATAAATAACTTTTTTCAAAAACCATATATAAAAACAGATTTTTTTTGTAGCAAAATGAGGGATGTGTTCTACATCCAGAAACCATGCAAGATGGAATAAATATCATTAAATTAAAAAAAAAACTATCAAGAAAAAGTATTGAAAAATCAACTGTATAAGCTTTTATTCTTGAGCATCCACATTTATATATTCATAAGTAATACATTTATATATTTAAAATTAATATAAATTCAAGTACCTTTCAGTTAAAAATTATAACAAATTAGTAATGCATATGTATTGCTTCAAAAAAAATTAAGAACTAAATTAAAAGTATTAATTATTCACCAATATATGATAATAAACACATTTGGTTATAACAAGGTGAATTGAAATGTCTATTATAACTGCTATGCTAGAATACAATGAAGATATTTTGTGTAAAAATTATATTTTTTAGAAAAGGGGCCACTTTCCTAAATATTTTTGGACATTGACTCCCTCGTTAAGAAACCTGGATATACTGCATATTATGCAGACAAACGGCAATTTTTTTTTTTGTTCTGCCAAAAATAACAGTTCTTGGTTTAGTTCCAAATGTATTGTATGTATATTCTGATTTGCACAAAAAATATAATTAAATCATAAACAAAAAAAAATTTAATTATATCAAAATTTAAAAGATTTTATTCTTTTTTAATTGATACAAATAACCAGAATGTACAATACGAATGGTGAGTATTGGCATTATCCATTATCAAAATAGCATTTGACAACTAGATTCATGATCCTTGTTAATCTATTTAAACCATAGGTTTCCAAACTTTTTTGTCTCATAGACCCCTTATCATGTTTTTCGGATTTGTGTAGACCCCTACTTACCTAATATTAAATTTTTGCAAATTTATCAACTTAAATGTTTTTTGACAGCTACTGTAAGCACTACTTACTTTAAAAGTTTTATGTTTCTAACTGGAGTTAATTAGTGTGTTTAAAACTTAAGAAACACATGTGAATTAGTTAATTAAATTTTAATTTAATATATTTAAAATAATTATAAAATAAAATAACTGAGCAACAAACAAATGTTTTAAAGGGGTGGGATGAATCTGGTGTTTCACAATAGCGCATTTTTAACATTTTTTTTTAAAAACATTTATATAACCCCGTGCACCATGCAATGTATAACACGGGGGCATACAACACAAACATCCATGCCTTCTCCGAGATTCGAACCCAGTCCCTACGGCACCGCAATCAGCTTCACTGACCACTATACCGGATGGGCGGCTATTTTTAACATTTGGAATCAATCTTTTCAGGTTTAACCCTCAATCTCTTCGGTTAGTTAGGATCCAATCTTTTTTTTTCTTTGTTTTTATTCTGGAGATTGGCAACCATGCTGAAACTCCTCCTCTCTAGGAAAAGCAATTAAAAACTTTCTTAAGATGTTCCATAATTCGAAAATTTAACAGGTATATCTTTTTAAAGCCAAAATTACTGACATTACTTTCTAAACTTTACTTCAAGAACTTTGTTAGGGTTATTAAAATAAATTCGTTTTGTAATCAGACATTTTTTTTTTTTTTTGCTTTTTTTTAATGTGACAACACGAATTCATTACTTACTGTGATATTACCATAGTCAAAGCATTCTCAAACCTGGTTTCAAAACCTGAGTAAAAGGCATTTAAATGTTGAATATAGGTTAAAACATCATTTTTCTGGCAGATTGTGACAAATTGAGAAACTTAAAATTTACAACACCCAGTTTTATACTCTTTTAGCTTTTCTGGCAAGAAACACTGAAATGATGGACCTTTTTTAATAAAATGTATGATGTCACCTTGTAATTGCAAATTAACCCCAGTAAATTTAGTAAATAAAGCTGTTAAATAGGTAAATATGGTTTACACTGAATTAGATTTTCTATTAAAATTAAAGTCACAATCTGGTTTAGGCTATCGTAGATCCCAATTTACACCTCATGGACCCCCGAATTATTTTTTCACTGCGTGGACCCTTTGGGGGTCATCATAGACCCCTGGGGTCCATATAGACCACTTTGGGAATCACTGATTCAAACAGTCCATAGAAACATCCGTGGATGATCGCATGCAGAGATACAAAAAATATAACCCAGTGATATTTTACTTAAAAAAATCAACTATACTTCTAGTTCATTCAACTGAATTAAACCAGCTTTCTACAAGTAGTTTCATGCAAAACTGAAAAAGAAAAGTACTAGAGGACATCAAAACAGGAAATAGAGAAGCAATGTATGTGTAGTTATGATAAATCATATGGTTGACGTTAAATTAGAAAATATTAATTAGTTGGTTACAGTAACAAAATGACTGAAGATATATCAAATCGAAATAAACCAATAATTTTTTTTTGGTTCAGTTCTGGTTCAAAGCCCTGATTGTGCAGTTAACCAATTTTTTCATATCAAAAGATGTTATCAAATCCCATTATGGTACATGCAAATAAGATTAAGATTTGTACATGCATGGAAATAATTTTCCATTATTGGCTGCATATCGTGGCATTTGGTTATATTTTCTCATATCACAAAGTGGCTGGAGGTATAATATGTAAATATTAAAATTTGTTATTCATTGCTCTTAGGGTTTTGCAAGCTCTTTATATAATTTTTGACATATGGCTAAACAAATTTATAGATCTTGTTGAAATGTTTGGATCAATGCTTTAAAAATCATTTTCCAAACTTAAATCAAGATTAAGTCTTTTAAAAATAAAATTAGCAGTGAACTTATGAATATCATCCTCATACTTCAGTGTTATCCTGATCACATTAAATCAATTATGTAGAAAAAAGAACATAGTTAGGTCTTAAGACTTATTTCAAAACCATGTAAAAAAGTCCAAGCTCATTTTTAAAAAAGTAATGGTAGAAGTAAAGTAAAAAGTTTAGCCTGTTTAAATTGAAATCTATAAATATATCTCATACTAGAAGTTTTGAGAGAATTTAGAATACACTCATTACAACAATAAAAATTTGATATTCATCAACGTATACAGTTGCAATCTAAATGCATTCAGCAAAGTATTTTAAAATTAGATGGTTTCAAACTTTTATTTAACAGTATATATGTGCTTTCATATCAAATTTTTGTTACTATATTGTATAATAGTATGATTAAATTTGTAGCTGAACACAAAAAAACCAAGTAAAAAAAACAGAAATTAGGTAGGAAGCCTGAAAGTATTTTATTGAATGAAATGAAAATAGAAACACACAATTAATTTGAATAAAAATAAAAATTTATTTTTAAAAGTTTAAAAAAATAATAAAACTTTACTTTTAAATTGCTGTTTTATTTCTATTTTGAAACTTTAAATAAAAACTAAATATTCTTAATTACAATTATTTCTGATAACATCACACATTATTACACCAGCAAGAGGGGGAAAATACACTATATAATCCTTACTGAAGTGAAAAAGGAAACAATTTAACTTAATAAACTAAAATACAGTGAAATCTTTCTTCAAAGTCTAGATTATGAACTGCTTAGATCATTTTAAAATATTACATCTAACTTTGTTATACATTGCATTAAAAAAAAATCAAGTACTTATATTTTATAAAACACATGTAAAATGTTCTTACCTTATGTTCAATTAATTCTTTTAAATACTTTTGTCGCCGGGAATTTGCATCTTTATCACATAGCACTATTTCTCTCCATTTTCTACTCACACAGCACACTTTAGTCAGATCTTCATCAGGGAGAAGAGACAATATGAACTTTATATTTAATATGCAATTAATTCTCTCTAATTCTTTTAAAAAATCGACCTTCTTATGTTTAATTCTATTAAATATTCCCTTTCTAATTGAATTTTCAGAACTGAAGAAGTTTTTTTGAAAATTGGTAAAATTTAACACAATTTCTTTTTTGAAAGAGGTGTTAAAATTTTTGTACTGTGGTGAATTACAGGATTTTGTTTTTAATGAAACAGGATCACAATCAAGATCATGCAACTGGATCTTTGGAAATGGAATCTTGGACACTTCCTTTTCGGTTTCATACACAGAAGAAGAATCTTGTAAGCTTTCAATGCAATCACTTGCAGTATTACAATCATCTAACCGAGATGATTGAAATTCATAACTCAGATAAGAACTTGAATCATTTGCTAAGCCTCCAAACAATCTTGAATCACTTGCTAAGCTTCCAAACAATCTTGAACATACTTTTTCTCTTGCTTTTAAATCGACTGGTTTCTTCTTACTCGGATATTCTTTGATGGGAGATATCCAATGCAAGATTTTTGTCAAAGATGGTTTACAGTTACTTCCAAAGTAACCACTATCATTGTCTGACTGAATAGGTGTACTAAAAGGTAAAATACCTGAAAAAAATATCCCAAGAAATTTATGCAAACACAATCACAAAAAGCCACATGACACAAAAAAATCAATGAATATATTTTAAATAACATAGTTACAAATCAATATTTTCCATTATGTGACTCTATTGCATATTACTGATAACATTTAAAGTAATGAAAGTAACAAACTACTAGAATAAAAAATTAATACATTTCAAAAATGTTAAGATTAGTCATTTCTGTAAATCAATACCCTAAATATTCTTTAGTATTTGTTATTGGTGTTAGTAAGAAGTCAGAATAATTAGCGATCTACGAATATTAAAATGCATAACATCTCTTTTCATGCAATATTGATTATTAATAATCCTGTGAACAGCATAATTATGAGAACTGGAAGGCTCAAATAACTTATCTTCACAAACAAAAAAAAAACTAGAAAATAAAAACTTGAACAGTAAATCTCGAAATATGTTTTAATTCGAATCATGATCTAACTATAAAGATAAGAATTATTTCCCTAATTACCATTTCTTGTTTCATTCCAATTGTTACTTTTGCGAAAAAGAAAACTTTATAATAGAATATTACTAGGTATATATATATAAAGTAGCTTAAATGATTAGGGTTAAAAACAATCTAAGGAACACATTCTATCAATAAATGTATAATTTCGAATTGAAGATGGTTAATAAATAAAGCGATCAGCTCTATTTTCTCAAAACAATAATCCTCAAAAGATATATTTTTAATTCAATACCTTGTTTCATTGGTGTCGAAGTCATTTTCTTGATTCTGTATAAAATTCCGCGAAATTACATGCCGCGAACAGTCTACGAAGTCTTTGAAATTCCCACATTGAATAATTTTTTCTCCTAGTGATATGAAATTTTAACCAATCAGAATGCCCAACCAATCAGAATGCACTAAGGACGTTGCCATTCTGCTATTGCTTCTTCGTTAAATTCTTTTGTGTGTGTGTTGTTTGTTTAATTTAAAATTTTATTATTCACACTAGCTTTTACCCGCGGCTCCGCTCGCGTCGATGTCTTTAAATAACTGTCAAACTCGTAATCATTATCATTAGAAAGTAAATAATACAATATGGTAATTTTTTTATTGCTTGACTGGAACCAATACAATTTAAAAATTCTAAAATTGAGCTTAGTTTAAAAAAATTGAAAAAGTAATTTATTATAATAATTAAAAACAAAAATTCAATAACTTAAACTATTAATATTTTTAAAAATCGAAAGTATCTACTAATTCCTATATAATTCCTCTTCTATATAATTCCTCTACTATATAATTCCTACTACTATATATAATTCCTCTTTAAAAGAGCTCAAAACAGAATATTATTCTAAGATGCTACTGTATACCACATTATATGTTCTTTCTTCAGTTGCTAATATGTGAAGATTTGGGCATTGGGCACACCGTTCAGGCTACATATAGTTGGCCATGGGAAAATCATTGCTTTTCCAAATGCACCCCTGCTACCTGAAATGTTAGCTTTGTTAATAGCAACAGTAAAACTGGAAATTGAACTCGTTTTGAATTGAAACGGTAGGTCAGTGGGGATACTTGGAATTCGAGGTATGATAACACTAGCCCTTTTCATGACATATGTTCAAATATTGGCACCAAGTATTCTCTGCATCAGTTTTGTGATCCAAAGCCTCGTTCCTTTACATAGTCAAGGAGCATCGAGATTCTGCATAACTTGTACATTTAGTTTTAATTGAAGTTTATGTGAGGGTACAACCGAAAATTCAAGTGAATTTAAGAACTCCGTGGGATATTCGTTTTCAGACTGAATTTTTCAACTTTTCCCCATAAGCTTGAAATCACCAGCCAATATATAATAAAGCTACCATTCCTCCTATAATATCTGCACTATCTCATAAATCCTGAAGAGTCCGATTTAACGCTTCTATAGATTTCTTATGAGACATCGTACTTTCATCTCACACTAAAAGCTTACATTGTGGAAGCATCCAGCCTTGAGAGCTATTTTTTCTGAAATTTCAGATGAGTGAATCTTCAAATGCAAGATTAAGTGATAATTTTAAAACGGGATGTGCTGCGCGACCTTTGGTCAGTAAAATCACGGCTGTACCAGAAGAAGCCATAGCAACTGCTATCTTCTGGGTTATTCTGATGGTCATTAGTAATAAGTTTAGCAAAAATGTTTTTCCTGTTAATTCAGGGGTTTCGAGAAAAAACAGTGCACCACTGATGGATTCTACTTTGCGTAACACTTGATGAAAAACGTAACTTTGTTCTGGAGTTAATTGAGGGGTAAATTCTGTTACTTGATGTTGCAATGCTATAAAATCGTAGTTTAATTAATTCTCATGTAATTTTATTATCGAAGCCATTTCCGTCGACACGTCTAGGGCTAATGATTCCAAAAACATGTAGCTTCTTCCTAACCATTCTGAAAACCTTCATTGCGTTTCGTTGTAGTTGTGTTCATTGAAAGGCATATTTGGTTGTTTTTCGTCGCAAAATATCTTCCGCCATGTAGTCTTTCTACTTATTCCAAAAGGTTTGAGGATTAGAAGGACCGAAGATGAAATAAGTATTGCGTAAAGCTCCCTAATTTTATTCGGCGAGTAACATTGTATGGATGCCTCCATAGTATATCTTCAAAGTAATACCTCCATGTAAAATATCTAGGTTCAGTATAAGTGAAAAATTTTGTGCAAAATATGAATATTGTATAATTAGGTTAAAAAAGTTCAAACTAATCAAAACTACTTAAGTAATCAAAACTTTTTATGAAACTGTCAGTTAATATTACCATAGAATTTTCAATATCACGCGCACGCAATTCGCTAAAACTTTATTTTGGTTCCCTCTTTAAAAAGTGGGAGAAAATTTGCATTAAAATATCTGGGATTTAAATTCTTAGCCAACTTGGCGATATTTCTCAAAGTTTGAGTTTGACATTTAACAAACGTAACGTAAATAATAACCATAAAAAACCCTTTAAAAATTGCTTTTTGTGAAGATGCTGAATAACACTATGTTTCAGTTATTTGTTATAAATGTGAGAAAATATTTATTAAAATTTCCATTATTGAGCAAATATATAATATTGCGCCAACTTGGCGGGGAGTAAGCAACGTCAACGTTTTACCCACGTAGTTCCCGTTCCCGTAGGAATATGGGAATAAAATATATCATATGTTACTCGCTGATAATGTAGCTTTCCATTGGTGAAAGAATTTTTAAAATCGGACCAGAAGTTCCCGAGATTAGCCGGAACAAACAGACAGACAGACAGACAGACAAAAATTTTAAAAATTGATTTTTTGATATAGGTACCGTATATGCCTTTAAATGCATTTAGTAAAAAGCTGCCAATTTGAAATTACAAACAGACACTTCAATTTTATTTATTTGTATAGATAAATTCTACAGATTATTTAATGAAAAAAAAAATAGAATTTAGCGAAAAATTTAAAGATAATATTCCAAAATTTCTGATTTAAATCCCTCGAGAATAAAACTAATTTTTTTGCCAAGCTGATTTCAAGCACATGTCTAAAAAAATTCCAAAATACTAGCGAAATTTTTTTTATTTAAAGGTTTACAATTTATTTCTTGTTTTAAAAATAACATTACTTAAAAATCTTTAGTTCTTGTTATTTTAAATTATAATCTATCTGATGACAATTTATTTACATTGAGACTAATGTATTTTGTTTGTGAAGTCAATTTTTAACTGTTATTTTATATAAAAACTAGTTTTTTTTTCATAGTTTATTAAATTCTTTTTCAATCTGCGATATTTCGTCTATAAAATTTAAAGGCGAAGTTTGACAAGTAACTATAAAAGTTAAATCTAACAACAGGGCCGGCTCTCGCAGTTTTGCCACCCTGGACAAAAATCCGACAAACCCCTCTCTCCAAAGCAAAAAATTATAGATAAAAATGGTAAATTGTTCACATAGATACACACCTATAAAATTTGAATAATTCTTGTGAACAGAAAGACAGCATAACAATATTTTTTTTTTAATTTTAAGTCTCAAAAAATACAAAATAATAAGAAAGGAAGGATTTAACTACCTGTCACTATTTCAAACGAGTAAAATATAAGAGAAGGGATTACCCATTTCAACAAGTCAATTTCTTCGAAAAAGAGTCTACCGAAGGAGTTTATTTTAACTTATTGCAACTACTCTCAATATAAAAATAAAATATCTTTTGTGGTTCTCTATCTATCAAAAACTCTCACTAACTCTGTTCAGTGCCGATTTAAACTCATTTCGGGCCCTGGGTGCAGAAGATCTACGGACCCCCTTGGCACTGCCAAATTGAAATTTAAAACAAGAAATCTAGTTAAGTCCAGTTTATCCGAGTCCTTCATTCAAGATAATATCATAAAAAGCACGCACAACTTTTAAATCTTGGCCAAATCCATTTGATCTTCCCAGTAAATAATTCACAAACTAGAATTTTTCCCTGAATTGCACAATTCTTTCTTAAAATGATTTATTACTGCATATATAATGTCACTCTCATTGATGCGCATTAGAAAAATAAATAATTAATTTTTTATCAGGCTCTTTTCTAGCAGATAATCTGAAATGTAGGCGTGGTAGTTGCTGTTTAACATCAAACATTGTTCCATTATTTAATGAAAAATGCAGGTAAAGCTTTGAAATTTCGCAGGCATATTTATAAAGATTCGGGGTATCAAATAAGCTAATAAAACATTTTCGGCTGTTTAATGATTTTTAGGGTACCATATCGCCTTAATTAATGAATTAATATTTGAAAAAAAAAAACTGTATTCACATCAAGTGTCATCCACTACAAGTTTTAAAAAATGTATTTGAACTGGAGTGAATGAATAGAAAGTATTTTATTAACGATTGAAAATTTGAACAATTAATATATTTAGGGAGAGAGTGAACTAATATATAGGAATTGAAAAAGATCTTCCCTCTATGCTGAAGCTGATGCACAAATGTGAAAATTGAAGAAATTTATAACTCTTCCTCGTTCATGACGACCTTTGGAAGCCGTTTTTGAATACCATTTTCGAGAAAGAGACAGTCCGACTGTCTCCGCTCGAATCTATCATACACTTTTTCTAAGGAGATAACGATATTGAACTTTCACATGTATCTAATAAGCCTTTACCCCTGATCGATCACTTGTTTCCCAGCTTGATAGTTTATAGTCAGAGCATTTCTTTTAATATTAGTCATATAACTCATTTAGAGTTGTCCATTTCATGCATATGGTTGCATTTCAAAAAACATTTTTTATACTAAAATGTTTTAATTCTATGATAAAAGTTTTACTAATATCAGTATTTTGTTCTTGTAAAGTGATGAGCATTGGGAAAATATTAATTTTAATACATTAATTTTAGCGTTAAATTTCCAAGGGTTTTTCTCCCCCTTCACTTTATATTTTATTTTTATTGTTTGAAATTATTTTTTATCATTCATGCTTATAATATCACTTTATGAAAGCTAATAGTAATTATAAGAATTGATTGATTAGGTTATGTGGAGGGGACGGGGAGGGGGTAATAAAGCTATTAACTACAATTTTCATATAATTAAGTTTTAATTATTTTTATGTTATGCATATAAACTATTTTCTTGAAAATTATTAAGATTATTAAATATCTTCATGTTTTATTGTTCAGTAAATGTATGATATTGAAATCTTAATTCAAAGCTTGTAGTTCAAAAAGAATTTGCTGTTACTTTTCTGTTATTCTACTCAATGACGATTTAAGCTCATTTCGGGCCCTTGGAGCAAGAGAACCCTCGGCACTGAGGATCGAAATTTATATATATAACCAGAAAATCTGTTTAAGTTCAGCATATCTGGGCTCTTCCGAGCACCTAGGCACCCTCCCCAAGCGCCCAACGGATAAACCGGCACTGCTTTTGTTATAGACATATTTCCTTTCTGAAACCATTAAATGCAATTATTTTGTATATCGTACAGTTATAAGCATCTTTTTAGACCAAAACATGAACATCATTGTAGAAATTCTTTTATTTAATTTTAATCAAAGCTGACAAAGATGAATTAAAATATATAATCTGGAGTTTCATCAATTCTTAAACATAGAGTAAAACTAGTAAAATTAGAAATCTATGGAAATGTTTTTAAAAAAATTATAATGGGAGGATTGACAAAAAATAAATAAAAATAATAATTAAAAAGAACTACTGATCGTTATTACTAAAATCAAAATGGTTTAAATTTATTTTTTTATTTTTAATCCAAAAATAAAACAATCGTCTGCTCAAAGATGTTTTTCAAAGATTAAATTTCATAAAACTAGTTGAGATCTCATCTTTTACCTGAAATGAGAAATCCCTAGCCATTTACTATTTATCGCGCGAATCCAAATTAGTAAAAAAAAAACTAAATTGAGAAAATATGTATCGACGATTTTCTTTTAAAAACAAAATGAAAGCGAAGCAAAAATCACATGTAAAATTTATTTTAGGAAATAATCCTACCATATGGAAATTTATGATGCAATCGCAATTTTAATTCGATTTATTTTGTTCGTGACTGAAATGTAAAAATTAATAATTTCAACAACATTATTAAAATTATTTATTTATTTACAATTTTCACAAATTCCTATCATACCAGTTCACACCATGTAATAAGCAGCAATTGATAGGTTTTCTGGTTCACAGAATTCAGAAGAAACGAATTTTTTAGGAATCAGATCAGATAGAATTATTTGTTTGTTATCGAATTTAAATATACACCTGTAATTTTTTTAAGAAAAAATAATAACAAAGATTTATTAGAAAGCCAAAGAATATTGTAAGTTTTTCAAGAATTTATGAACAGTAATAATTCTCAACAAAAAATCGAAGGGGAAAAAAGCATTGGAAAATAAAAAACAAGGTTTATAATCATAGAATATTATAGTAACAAAGGTTATAAAAGACGTTTCAGTTCCTTATTCCGAATTTTTTCAACAAAATATAGGATAGGGAATGAAGACCTTATCAGAGATCATGTTCCCCATCGATCATTCTACCGTTAAGAGATATTCATTTTTATCGTGAACCCCAGAAAGAAAAATTTAGCCTAAACGTCAATATTTACCTTGTACTAACATTAAAACTTTAATTTGCCCTGGAGCAGAAAAAAGAATTGATCACTTTATCAGTAAATCGCGAATTCCCACGAGCGCCAAGGATAAGATTAGATCTCTTATTTGAGAAATTTTTTAAAAGATAAAGACAATGTGTGATGGTTGGTCTGTCCCAACCATCAGTGTATGAGAGTTAGAAGGAAGATTAGCCACAGTCAAAACAAACACAATTTATTTGCAAGTCTCAAGAACCTAACAAACTTGAACAACCCAAGATTAGGAAATGCACCACTTAATCACTAGGGAAGCAAGAGCGAGGAAAATGATACAAATAAATTTAGTTATAAGTTTAATAACTTACTTTAGGAATATCTTAGCCGTACACATTCCAATAATCGAAGATACGAAGCTCTAATCCGATTTATCTAATTGACAAATCGTCAATCTTAAATATTAAGCAGATAATCTACTGAACACTTTCATCTAGCTTTCTATTACCTTACTTTTATCACCACTGCTATCCTTTAGCTTCTATCCTTCCTTCTTTCTCCTTTTCGGACCCGAAAGTTAATGCTTAAATACACGACATAATTTACATAGACCGCGTCTTCTTCTTCGGGAGAAAGTCTTTAATTGAATAATATTTAAAGAAAGATTTTCCCCAAGAGGATTATTAGGAGGAACGCGGATAGACCCGTTACAAATGTTAATATTGTCAATCGGTAAAAGAAATTATAAATGAAAGTCGGCATTTACTTCGTTCTAATATTATAAATTTAAATAACAGATTTTCTCTGGAACAGAAAAGCACAGTTCTTAAAATTTTCCTCAGTGTTGCAATTTTATCTCCGATTACATTTTCTCTAAATAAATGATTTCGTTTTTCCTCGAAAAATAATTATTACAAAGATTAAATTTTAAAGAAAGTTTTAAAAATTTAAGTCTTACAAATATTTATTTACAAGACTTGCATTACAAAATCAGAGCCAAATGTATGAAAATTCGGGGAACTTATTAATATTACTTTTTTTTATAGATGACAATTTATAAATCAAAAGAATAATTAAGAATCATGAGATAAATATTTAAAATTTGAACTTTTTTTTTGAAGATATATGATTAAAATTTTCTGCACGAACCGATTAATTACCAAACATTTTTTAAAAGACTTATAGATACAATAAATTACATCTAAAGCCGTGGAACACATTTAAGAAAGCGTAATTTTTTTTATTTGATATATAAAATATTGTGGAACAAGAAAAAATTTTTCGCATTATTTTGGAAATAATCATAAATGACTCAAAGGTTTTGTTTTAACGGATATTTTCAAGAAATAAATAGGGATTAGTGCGTGATTCCAATATTCTAGAGTGAAAATCGTTTAACACGAAACTGAGGGGACTGAAATATTTTTTCGGGTTAAAGGATATTACAAGAAAAAACATATTCAGCAAAATTAAATTTATTAGAGTTCATTTTATTTACATAGATGACAATTTATACATCTGCATGAATTTCATAAAAACCAATTAAACTAAAACATTCACAAGAACTTAATGAAATTTAACTTTCAAGTTTCTTGAAAAACGAAACATCTATTGAGTTTTCGTAAAATAACCTTGTATTTTTCTTTGCATTGGCCTTTTTTTTGGCATCAAACTGTTCAATGTCATTTATTTTGAAAATTCTTTTCACCATTAGAATGTGTGTCTAAATAATTGCACATACATTTCATGATGTTCTTCTATTCAGATGACGTGGGAACAGGAGCTGCATTATTCATTTCATTTTCATCATCGGAATTATCATCAATGATATTTTTTGAGCTTTGGATGAACTGCAAAATTTTTTCTTTGTCTGCCATAATTGAAACTATATACATTATCATCATTTACTGCCATGAATTCTTCCAATGATGCAGTAAGACATTCAAATAATACAGAAACTTTGTCAAACACCCCTCTTAAATCTTGCCTGCGCGACTGGTGTTTTCGGTATTTTGTTCATTGCCGGAAGGAAAATCTTTTCGTGTTAAACGATTTTGGTCTCGTGTTAAGAGAAAAAATACACGAAAATACACAATAGCTTGTCGGGACCATTGTATTATTTCGTGTTAACCAAAATTTCGTCTTAAGTGAAAATTACAGCATACTACTAGACCCTCGCTGGATATTTCATAATGTATGGCTATGTATTGTTTTTAAATTAATATCTATTTCCTAGCATTAAGCTTTAGATTGCATTGAAAAACATTCTTATAGGCCTCGGGTCTCGATTTAAATGGACTTGAAATTTTAAGATAGAAGTAAATTTATGCTTTACACCCCAGTATTACGTTCCTTAGGATTTGATTTCCACAAAACCCGTTCTTAGTAATATCTAGTTAATAAAATAAACATGCTTGTTAACTTTCAAGTCCGTGGGTCTAATAGTTCCCAAGATCTCGTGATGAGTGATTCGCTTTTCTCCTATATATATACATATATAATATCCATTCGGACAGAGAGAGAGAGACCCGGATTGAACGAATTGATCGAGACTGAACGTTTTGTTGGTTGATTCGGGGTATTCGTTTTATAGGAGTCCAAAAAGAGTACACTTTTTTGA
The DNA here is from genome assembly GCA_019973975.1 of Trichonephila clavata. Taxonomy (NCBI): domain Eukaryota; kingdom Metazoa; phylum Arthropoda; class Arachnida; order Araneae; family Nephilidae; genus Trichonephila; species Trichonephila clavata. The sequence continues at coordinate 43,772 of BMAO01025256.1, forward strand.
ACTAACCATTAAAAAATACTATAATAAGCAACTGCCCAAAAAATATCCGTAGACTTTTTATTCAACAGCTAAAAATATTATTAGTGAAATATTACACATCAGTTAATTGGAAATTTTAAAATACTGACTAATAAATGTTTGACATTCTTTTTGATTTCTGACGCGAAAGAATTACTTTTCGATTTTATTCTGAGAAGATAATGCAGCGTCATTTACACCTGCTGTAATAAGGTATGTTTTTCCAGTTTCCAAACAATGTAAAACATTCTAAAATGTAGCAGTTTTGGTAGGAATTTTATAATCAATTTCTGTATCAGAATAAGTATTCATTGGCTCCGATAACTCAACAATTTCCCAAACTTCATTTGTACAAATAGGCAGTCCATCATCAAAAGTGGCATAATCGTTAAAATCTTAAAATATCCCCTGTGTTGTGGAATGGGTTGAGAAAAGAAAGGAGTTTCATGTCCTATTCAAAACTCACACGATATGTTACACTCATAATCTGCACGTGTAAAGTCAAAGAATGGTCTGCACCCTTTCCCGTCGAATATATTTTGTCAAAAAATATGAGAATAGGAATCAGATGAAGAAATGCTTGTCTTAAATTCCTGCAGAGAAGAAAAGTAAATATGATAGCAGTCAGGGAGGTCTTAAGGCATGGGCCAACTGGGCCTAGGCGCAGGGCCTCGGATGCATTGGGAGCCTCGTTTCGTTCTCGACTCAGTCTTTATAAGATCATAGCTCAAATAATTTCAACGGTCAAACAGTGTCGGATTAAACGATATGGAGATCCCAAGGCAGTTAAATTCTCGGGGCCCTGTAGCCTAATAATTTGATTACATAACGTGCTAATTCCTAAAGCTGATGTAATTGCCTACTCCGCCTAATGAGTAATCCGGCACTGCGGTCAAATGTTACTTCCGAAAAACAGGGAATTTCGGCAGGGATGTCTTAAGGCATGGGCCATCTGGGTCCGGGCGCAGGGCCTCAGTCACAATGGGGGTCTCATCTCGTTCTCTTCTTAGCCTTAATTAGACCATGATTCGAGTAATTTCATTAGTCAAATGTTATTTCCGGTTGTATTCTCCGAAAAACTGTGAACTTCGGACAATAAGTCAACTGGCTACATATGATGACCGTCGTCCTTGAATAAGCCTAGGCCTACCACCATACACCATCATAACTTATTCAGCCAAAAGGCGGCAATCGGTCGAGCCGGTTTGTGCGATTGTAAATCATGCACATTTATTTGTTTCAGATTATTATTCGTACGAGTATTTGACAACGTATGCCAAGTGCAGTCTACTTTTAAGGGCCATAGGTGGAACCTATATTTGTGTAGGGACTTAGGTCCTACTTTTGAATAGAGGCTCAGGGCCTCAAGAAGTCTTAAGACGTCCCTGAATTTCGGACGACATGTCAACTGGCTACATGGGATGACCGTCGTCCATGTATAGCAGAGGTAACAAACTCGCAGCCATATGCGGCCCAAAACAAACATTTTTGTGGCCCGGCCAGTATATCGGCACACAATCATACATAATGAAATAACAAAATTTCTCCCGAAATAGGAAAGATAGTAGCAGATAGAGATGTCAAGTGTCAGGATGTAAACATTAAATTTTTGTTGTGTTCTTTTTATTTATGTTTATTATAACGTATTATTCAAAATAAACTTGCGTTTCTATGAATATTGATATTTTTAAGTCCCCCTAGGGTTAAACCTTCTTTGTTTGGCCCAAGTTAGTCCTTGAGTTTGACACCCTTCATGTACAGGAATAAGCCTTCCACCATACACCGTCATTACTCATTCAGTCAAAAGGCGGCAGTCGGTCGAGCCAGTATGTGTGATTGTAAATCATGCATATCTATTTGCTTCCGGTTATTGTTTGTACGAGTATTTGACAACGTATACTTTGTACTGTCCACTGGTCTTAGCTAACTCTGCGTGGTCCCTGTATCAAAATTTCTAGGTTTTTTTTTTGGAAAATAAATAATAAAAGGGATCGCATTAATAAAACTTATTTTAAAGGCCCAAAATGTTATATGTTGGGGCCCGCATAGCTTGGGGCACCCCGTATCACTGATACGGCAGTAGCTACGCCCCTGGTATTCTCTATTTTTAAGGGTCATAGATGTGTAAGGGCCCAGGGCCCCAAGAAGTCTTAAGACGTCCTTGATAGCAGTCCTTCCTTGATCTTGAAAATGCTCGTAAATTATTTCTCAGAAGAATTTAAATTTTTCTTGGGCTGTGCGACTATTCACATTTCATATACGGTTCTTTTTCTCAAAATAGGTATCACCTTTCTACAAAGAAAAAAAAAATCACGAATACTTTTTTTATATAGATTTTTTATAAATATCTATCGTGTTTTTCGGAGCATTTATCGCATATTTTTATGAAAAATTAAATTAACCAGTTGAACCCCATTTAAATGTTAATCTTTTTAAGAGAGAGATTACAATACGGATAATGTGTAACAAACCACAAAGAAATAACAAAAAAATCACTAGAATTATGTAGTAAAATATTTCACTTTATCACTGTATTTTTGTACTCCTTACCCCCCCCCCCTCCAATAAATTGTGCTCTCTTTTTCATATCCATTTCAACTTGACATTAACCATCTTTTAATTTATAAATTTTGAAAAATAGAGTATATTATATATTTTAAATTGGATTTAAGTAATATTGTATCCTTGTTAATTTTTATCTAAAATTTAATAGTATATTTAAAAAACTAAGCTGGACTTAGCTGAAAATATTGTACCTCTTCATTTTATGTAGTCTCTATGCTTTGCTTTTTGAAAGGAAAAAAAAAATCAAGAAATAAATTTTATTGTGTAAATCGTTTTTTCTTTTAAATAGAAGGAAAAGAAACCGTTATGTGTTTTTTTTTCACACAATGTATAAATATTGAATACATTCTTGAATAATTTCATAGAGAAATATTTGGAATTAAAATTTTGCTCAATTTGATCTGTTCTAAATTTTCGTGTTAAACAAAATAGTGACTGACGTAGCTAGTCTTGAATAAGCTCTGCTTCAAAATTCCTTGGAGGCTCATTTTGGGGGCCCCAAATATATTTTACGATTATTTGCTTACCCTTGTAACTTTGAGACCTCGTATCATTGATACGGTTGATACGCCGGTAGCTACATCCTAAATAAGTATCCTGATAGTAAGGTGAATGATTTTTGTATTTAATTTACTGATCAACTGTGAAAGAAATTTTTTTTCTGTATCTGATGAAATATAACTTATGTACTTTTTTTCGCTTCAAAATTTTGTGTCTTAGTTTAACTTGAATTTCATTATTACGAAGGAAATTGAAATAACAACCGTTAAGAAATCATAGTTGTAAATAATACAGTCGGACCCGATTTAATGAATTCATCGGAACCGAACATTTTGTTCATTAAATAGGGGTGCAAACAAAATGTAAATTTTTGGCACTTAACTTTTGGAAATTCTATAATAAGCAACTACACAAAAATATCTGTAGTTTGAAATGACAAGCTTTTTATTCAACAGCTAAAAATGAATTATTACGCACCAGTAAATTGGAAATTTTAAAATACTGACTAATAGATGTTTAAAAATCTTTTTGATTCCGGACTCGAAAAAGTTCTTTTTTCGACTTTATGCAGGGGAGAGAATGCTGCGTCATTCACATCCTGCTGCATAAAGTATGTTTTCTCAGTTTGCAAACAATGTAAAGAATTTTAAAAAATGTAACAGACTTGATTTGAGTTCTATTTCCAATTTTTTGCATCAGAATCGCTATTCATTGTGTCTGAGAAATCTACAATTTCCTGAACTTCATTTGCACACATATGTAGACCGTCCATCAAATGTAACACAATCGTTAAAATCTTAAGATATCCCCTGCATTATGGAGTGGGATGGGATGAGAAAGGAGTTTCCTGTCCAATTCAAAACTCACTCGATATGTTACACTATAACCTGCACCTGTAATGTCTAACAATGATCTACACCCTTTTCCGTCGAAATTGACAACTTTCAAGAAAAATCTTTTTTTTTCTCCCTGTTCAGGACAAAAAGGATGTTATTTTTAAAAAAAAATCAAATTTTTTCCAACACAAACTGATAAAAAGTTTTCGTTCAGCTGTTGAAAAAATCCGTTTATTTCCGGTTTGTTATTCGTTAAATAGGGTTTTTTTTGCCTTCCTTTTAATCGCGGAAAGAGAAAAATTCGTTAGATCGGGGTGCGACTGTAGTTAAAAAATAATAGTTAATAATAAATTAGTTTTTACGGTGCCGTGAAAATAAGTTCCTAATCAAATTGTGTCGAATAAACAATCACTTCTGTTGCTGGTATCACAAATTCTCTAATAAAAGTTTTAGTTTTGAAACCTTTATCGTATTTTATTTGTAATTTTCAAATTTATGAATTATTTATAGTTATTAACAAGATTATATTTATATTTTCAGAACTTCATTACTTAGCTACTAAGAAAATTGGAGCAACCGTAATAATTGTTTTTAGAATTGCTTAAGTGTTAAGCAATGTGCTTTTCTTTTCTTTTTTTTTTTTTTAAATATGAAATAAAAGTATAGAAAAAATAATGGAAATAGCCAAAGTCTAAATTTTAAGTTTGAAAAAGGAAAGGAATATAGGAGAGAGAAGGGGGGGGGGGAGAATACTTCCACCTGGTTTACGAATTCTTGGAAGGAAGCAAGAAAACCATTCGAATTTTCGTATTATGCTTTTGTGAATGGGGAAAATGTTCCCAGAGTGTTTTACAGAATACAACAGATGGCCATAAATTTAGACACTTCCAGACTTTGTAAAAGTAAGTTGAGAAATGAGGACGGAATTTATCTATCGTCCTGAATGAGACCACAGGGGAGGAGTCACCGTTCCATTCATAAATTTGTTTTACTTAGTCACAAAAAGCAAACAAGGCAGGCTGACATTCTTCAATTTACATACACAATGACATTCCTTCAGAGCAAGCCCTTAAAAGGGCGTTTCTTGTCGATTTTAATTAATTTTCGTCTATCTGTAATTTTGATTTCAAATATGGAAACGATTTATTAGTTGGAGGCAGGGCTGGCTCTCCGGTGTGTGGCAGATCGTATACAAGGCCCAGCATGATCAAGAACTAAAGTATTGTGCGCTTGTACATGAAAACCTGACAATATTCCTGTCGTTGTCAGTGTTACAAATAGTACATTTTTTCGTAAAATTTATCACTACAGATCTCTGAGTTTCGGCAATCATTAACCCTTTTTTGCAAGAATTTGGGGGGGGGGGATAAATGAAGATGATATATAATTCATGTTCTAGATTAGTGGGATTCAACCAGCGGCTCGCATGTGGCCCGTCGGGCCTTTTCTGAGTGAGTGAGCGAATGAATATTAACGACGCACTGTTCAGCTACACGAGGGCTTTTGGCGACGGACCTCGTAATTTTGAACCATTGTCAAATGATGAGGGCGAGACCTGAGCTGGCACCCCCTCCTAACTACCACGCCACGCCAACAAGTGGACGTTTCAGCTCTCGACAGATTTAACGTGTATCGCTACCCTACACGGCGGGTCTTTAGGGGTACTGGGCTCGAACTCATGTCATGATAGCCACGATCCGATACCTTGACCACTAGGTTATCGTGGCCACAAAATTCATCCAGAAGAGATCCTTAGAAAGAGAATAATAGATTTTAGTTATTTCGGTACTTTTTTTTTATTTCTATAACATCTAATAGACCGTAAGCACATTTTTTATTTTTATAACTGTTTTGGCTTTGAAAGTTCATTTGTAATTTTAAAAATACCAAACTAAAAAGCTATTCATATCCAAGTTTTAATCCGCGTTTAGATCAATGTTTAAAATATTTACTAGATTTGTACAAAACGGATGATCACCATAAAATGTGATGCCTTATTCAATTCAAAAATAATTCTCAGTAATAATGAAAGCATTTTGTAAGCTTAATTTAATTTCAACTAAAAAAGGTAAACGTGACGAATATAAAGGTATAATTACTACATTAGAGAGGTATGATTTTATAAAATGCTTGTGACATATTTTGTTATATGAAATCATAGACCCTAATTCCATGTTTTTAAAATTTACCTACGAAAAGCTGGTATTATGTTGAATAATCTTCTGAGGAGACTGGCACTAATAAGAAATCAAAATTCCTTCAGCTTTTTGCTAAACGAATCCGGAGATCTTGCAAATGAATGGGGTGTAATGCCATGCTTTTAGAAATGAAAGAGAAGAAAACGCTTTTTTTGGCGAGGTATGAGAGAGTTACAGATCCGGAATTGTTTTTAAAAGTCAATGAGTATTATTGCTGTTTAGATGTGTTAATATTTCAAACCAGACAAAGATTTTAGTTTCCTTGTGATCCCAGCAATATTTTCGAAATCTTGCAACCGGATAAACTATTATCCTTTTCAAACAAAGAAATAAAAAAATGAAAAACAGGCTACAAATCCAAATACTTAATATGATAAGTACTTAACACACAATATCTGTGAATAAATAATTGCTTTAAAAAGCTGTTTTAAATCCGAAATAGAGAATATCCATTCTTTCAAAGACTCGTAGAATTATTGCTAATTAATTTCAATAACCTCACCTCCGATTTTCCAGATGTTATTATAGCCTGCTTACTATTTTTTACCCTTCCTGTCGAAACTGCAACAGCTGACAGTTTTTCTAAGTTAAAAACTATTAAAAATCATCTTAGAACTTTTTGATGTGTAACATCTTTCCTCTCGATTGCTGGAGATTTGTGGGAGTGATTTCGTGAAAAGGGACGGAAATGCGTAACAGGAAGTTGGGGAAGCGCGTGCTATTCAGTGAAGTTCTGTTTTTTCTCCTTCATTCGGGAGGGGCTCTGCCCCTAACCCCACCCCCTGCGGTCTAGGCCGTGGGATCTTTGATTTTGTTTTCTCATTTTAGGAACAGAGAAGAAGCTAAGTCCTTTAGGCAGAGCCGTGGTTAGACAATGACGAACGTGTTTCGATACCTGACTTCGATTGCTGCGTACAATTTAAACGACCGGGCCACAGAGCAGCTGGTGGTGCGATCTATCGTAAACAAAACAACTCACATGTTGTGGCTCGACATATGGATATTACTTATCGTCAAACAAGTGGACTGAGTATTATTAGTGAAGATATTGGGGACATATGTGCGGCAAAATGCTTATTTGAAAATGGACAAACAGTGATTTCGGTGGTCGTATACATTTCTCCGAATCAAACGGTTCAAGAAATTAAAGATTTCCTGCATTTTTTACTTTTACCATATACCAAAGGTGGCTCTGCTCTTTTTTTAAAAAAAACTATCACTGGCTTCCCATGATTTTGAGTGGTGATTTTAAAGTTAACTTCAGTTTGCTAGAAGCCGAGCCACTCATAGCTTTTTTGAATGATGAACTCAAGCTGGAAATGAACACATATCGGAATGTTTCGACAACTAACAATGATACTGTTATTGACGCTATTTTTAAACGGTTTTTAAATACTTTGAAAACACAAGTATATGTGTTATATTCTAGTTATCATAAATTATCATTACCGCTCTTCCCCAAATTGAACAAGAATAATTATTTTTGATAAAAAATTGCATTACTCCTTGTGTTAATTAAATAAAATTTTCATAAAAGATATAATTATTCCATAGAAAATTATTTCCAATCATACTCGATTAATTTTTTTCAGGATTTAAGTTGCTATTGCGAATTTACCACGATAACATGTCAGATGTTACACATCGTATGCGACTACTGTATTTTCATAGGCTAAAATCAATTTTCGGACTTAAAAATACCGTTAATAAAAACAGATAAACTTGAAAAACTCTCATTTGCTATTAATATTAATTTTAAAAAGAAACGAGCCTTACAGTAGTGTACGAAAAAAAATCAACGCTTCTAAAGAAATTTATAAAAGTAAAAGGAAAAAGTTACGATTCTCTAAATATAAGAGAATAGCTTCTCTTTCTCGTCTAACTTCAAGAATCCAGAAAAGATTCCTGTCTAAGGTCAAGAATTCCTGCAAGATTCTTTTCTTTGTTAAGACTTCTTTTGTTAATATGAGAGTTGACAACCTTTCGCTATGACCTTATTTAAATGATCCCATCTGTCCGTCGGTTAAACATATGGAATAACTGGTATTGGTAAACATTAAGGGGGTCCGGCACTTCCAATAGGAGTCCATGTTAAATTACGTAAGTTTATGTACCTTTTTCTGAAAAACTACTTACTTCTCAAAGATGAAATTTTTACAGTAGGTTATATGTACTATCAATAAGACTTTAATGGAGGGTTTTGTCTTTTTACTAAAAATTAAAATAGTTATGAATTTTTAAAAAAATGTCCAATCCCCCCCCCCTCTAAAATTTAGTTTAAAAAGACGTTATCTAAAATTGTTTGCTAGATATATCTTATCACCTGCATGTAAATGTGTAAACATGTTGAAAATATACTAACTGAAAATTTGAGGACCCTACATTTCCCTTTCCGAGAAAAAGGTACATAAAGGGGAAAATATTGCATTTTGAGAAAACAGGCTTTAAAGTAAAAATTTGTAATTTTTGATGATTTACCTTTTTTAATACTTTCCAGAAGAATAAGAAACATTTTCTTTACCCTCTGCTTCTAAAAAAGACTCTTCTAATTTTCTTTTTTTCATTATTTTTAGCAATCGAGCCTTTTTTTGTATCTCAAGATACTTTCGTTGGGCTACACGAATTCTACGCACATCTAATTTTTTAAAGCAGGATACACAATTTAAACCTGGTTCAAAACCACAATGTTTTAAAATGATTAATTTGGCTACCTGACCCATATTGAATTGTGCAATTGCCATGTTTACCCCTAATTGTAGAGTTTTTAACTCCGCAAACGTAGATTTTGGAATGATTGACTATATTGTATTATTAACTGACTCATTGGGGTTTTGAGTCTTTCCATGTAGACATTTTTTTTAATAAACTAGGGTCAGCTAAATCTCTAAAAATTGGCTTAATTTTATTCATGAGGGAAGATGGCACAAGGGTATGTTTTTTATGGTCATAATGCTTTTCGTTAAATTCAGCTTTTGCTTTCTGAAACTTGCACCATGAATTTATACCCGAGGGACACAATCAATGTTGAGGGCTCTCATTTGTAGACAAAAGATGGAAATAAATGGCCCAAACAGCAGTTTTCATGTTGTGTAAATCATTGATATTGTTTCTAATGGCCATACCATAATACCTCTAAATTTTTGAAATTAAATTGTCGGGGAGTCGGTTGCGTCCACTTTGGCTTCTTCCATCGCTTAATTTTTTTCCTCTGTTTTTCCTTTTGAGATCCAAAAGACGGGTACCCATACGCTTTTGGATATGCCCAACGCACTCTAATTTTTTCACTTGAGTGTCATAAGGATTTAGGGCAAGTATTGATGAAAAACCTCTTGAATCTCCATCACCCAAATATTTTGTGTAACGAATGCCATAATGAGCTTCGGATCTTTCAAATATCGCCGTTACACCTTTCACTTCCATGCCTCCACTTGTTCCAGTATAGTTGGCAATACATGATGGTCCATGAAAAGAATTAAATGCAGTTTTGCACCGACAATGTTTCGAAAACACTTCAAAGTCAATAACTTTTCCAGTATCAACACTCGTAGCTGTAACAATACTATTGAGGGACTGGTATCCTCTTTTCTGCCATGTACTATCTAAGGCAACAGCAATGTCACGGCTACCTTCTATTCGTGCTTCCTCCTCAACAGAATTTCTCATTGATTTTTCTCTGGTAAATTTAGAAGAGTCGAACAACAATTCTGTATAAGTACGGAATTTTTCAGGGGGAGATGGCAAGTTCATAAGTCCACAGAATGTTTCTGCAGCTGAACGACCTTTTCCAATAGATCTGAAAGCAAATACCAATCTGATATTTGAGTGGAAAAGTTTATTTTTATTCTTCAATTTAGTTGACGTATGGAAACCATGTTTTTTTGCGTAAAAACTACAACAAAGTTCCCTGTAATACACAGTCCAACTCTTTTAAAAGCCTCCAATGAGATGGAATGGCCACCGTTTTTACAAACAGCAAAGATAATAAAGCTTTATTCAATAAATTCAATTCTATTAAAACATTTCTTTCATTACTTCCTTCCATATCTTCATATAAACTGTTGTTTGAAATAAGTTTTCGTTTTGAAGCACTTTGAATAACAGTTTCTGTGCTGTCTGATGTGATAGCTGGAACATTTTGAGCATTCATTTTTTTAACACTGACATTTTTGAGTTTTTTAAATATTTTTTTTGATCTCCCTATAATTTTTGTCGTTAATAAAATACTAATAAATAATTTAATGTAAATCGTAGATTAAACAGAAAAAATAATCTGGATAAATAAATTAGAATGCACAATTAGCTAGTTCAAGCAAGAATAATCTCATTTAACAACAAACCAAACGAAAAAAATAACTGTGTTGAGTTGTCTTTTCCTTTCTTCAAAGAAAAATCGTTTTATTTATGTGTAA